>VZTM01022389.1:29861-52361 GCA_013400555.1 Jacana jacana
TAGCGGGGGCACCGGCGAGCTGCCCGACGAGGAGGTGGGGAGCGGCTCTAATCTGACAGTCCAAAGTAGCTGCCCCCCCAGGGAAAACAAGGCTATTAGCCACCAGCAGCTATGCTTCAGCTTGACATCTTGGGGACATTTTAACACGGGTTATCCCTTCCCTCCGCCTCAATGAGGATGGTTGGTATTAGATAAAAAGCGCCGGTCTCCGGGCGCTGCAGAAGCCTCCCAACTGCCGCTCCCTGCGAACGGAAACTACCGAAAGAGGAGGCCTCCGTTACACGAACTTTAATTATTTAGTTACTTTAATTAACCGATAATCAGACCGCTTTTTGTGTCTGTATTGTTACACGCTCTGTCAGTCCCGAGAGGCAGTTTCTCCCATGTTAGGGAGTCAAAATTCATTGTTATCCAGTGACTTTTGCAGCCAGCAAAGCCCCTCTTGGTTCCGCAGAGCCCGACCCACAGACCCGTGTGGGGCTGGGGAGGTTCCAGCCCCTTCTTTTTTGGCTGAGCTGGTGTCCCTGATGCAGGAATCCCTCTCAGCACACAGGGAGATGGTGGCTCCATCTAATTCAGCACAGCTGAGCAGCCAGCCCTGGGAGCACGCATTCGCTTCTCTGTCAAACGCATCGTTTCTGTACAAATGTCAAGCTTGTTTCTTCTGCCACACAGAAATGACAGCCTTTTGTTTTTGTGCAGGGGGGAGAGGAGAAGTACGAGACAGTTAAAAAAAGATCTTAGTTTCGTTTCTTTAGGATAGCTTACCCTCAAGATTTTTATTCTCTAGTCACTCAAGAACTGTCTTCTTTATTCTACAAATTCCTCCTCTCCCCAGTTCTCCTTTAATTTAAAAGGTTTTCAATGAACTATTCAATTTTAAGGAAAGAAAATATACCCAGTGGTGTGGTTCAAAATACGACTCTCAGTAAAAATTACTTACTGAAAAGCCAATGAATTAATCAAGGCTGCTTGTCCTTCTAAATGTTGAGGCAATTTTATAAGTAATATTTTAAAAAAGCCCTGAATAATGATATTATACAGGCGAGTCTTTGTGGCCCCTTTATTCCCCCCCCTGGATAAATTCTTAGGGGTCTGGGAGCAGGAGCCTGCACCCACATTCAGGGTGGGTTTATTAAAACCAGGCAAAACCCTTGTAAGTACTTTTACGACCCTTTGTGTAAATAACGTTTACATAATTTAAACAGTTTGCTTAGCTTTGCTGCCCCATCTGCCCAAGGCCCCCAAGTCCCTCTTCTCTCAGAAAGGATGCAAGGAAAGCCATAAGGTCTCGCCGAGCTGCCGAGTTAATGGCATGTATCATTTACATTGAGGGCATGGCATGTTTGCAAACTGAGCTTACCATTGAGTGATGAAGTGTACAAATGGCTCAGAGAACTCCCCGGCTGGAAGGACGGGCGATTCCTGGGATTGGATTGAAACAAGAAACAGAGTCAGAAGGAGAGAAGATAATTTTTTTTTATTTTTTTTTTTAGAGGGAGAGGAATCTAGCAGCAACAACAAGAAGATGATGATGATTAAAAAAAAAACAACAGGAAAAAAAAAAAAGAAAAAAGGAAGTCGCAAAGCCTTCTTTTCACACGGAGAATTTGAGGGAGAAAGGTACAAATTCTTCTGAGAATGTGTTATAAAACACTGAATTTCAACTAATGAGTATTACACAATGGGTAAAAACATGTGGAAAGACACTGAGGGGAGGTGAAAAAAGGACAATGATAGCCACAGGGTAAAAAGGAAGGTAGGGAAAGTGTAAATGAGAAATTAATGATTATTTAAGTAACACACAAATGGTCTTGTAATTAACAAAGAGCTGTGAAATTATTCTTGTGTTGACCTTTGTTTCTTTCACTGCATTTGCTATTTATTTACACTCATGTTTATTTACACTTATTCATTTTAGAGGCTGTCCTCATATGCTGTCTGCTGTAGATTTAAAAGGCGAAAGAATTTTTTAGAGGGGAAAAAAGCAGGCTTTACCAGTCTAGCTGTAGAAAATAACCACCCAGTATTTATGAAAGGAAAGAAAGAAAAAAACTAAATTAAGAGCACACGAAAAAAAGCAAACAAAACAACAAAGCAAAACCCCTACAAACAGGGAACAAACAACATCACCATTTGCAAAGAAGGGCTTTACGAATTTAGGAGTTTTTCCAAGAATGACAGAGAGCTCCACTGTGTTTATAGTGTAACAGCTCAGGATGTAATGAAATTACACTGCAGAGTACTTTAACAGTGTCATCTCATTAGACCTACAGTTGGAACAAGAGAGCCACATAAAACAGGCAGCTGCAAATGACTCCATTCTCATCTATTCTCATTTGCTATTAAAAATACCTTTCGGCGGCTTTTTTCCTCCCTGACATCCCTACACAAAGTACCCTGCAAAGTATGATACATGCACCTATTTAAATTAACAAAGGAATGACTTATTTTAATCTCACTGTGCTTTGGAGTGCTTTGGCCATTTGGATGAGCAATATATCATTACATACAACCTTCCAGCGCTGCAGGCAAGAAACTCAGAGCGTGCAGCATTTGGTGGGAGCCAAACAATTTCTCTAGCACACAACTGTGTCAAATGCATGCATGTATTCATTATTGAGAATGCGAGGAAATAGCTTTGATGTAGTGGAAAAAAGAAGATGATAAAAGCACCTCTGCAATGTGTGTGCCATTATCAATGGTGGCAGATAGACCCAACTGCAGAGCCTCCTATGTGATTAGTAAATATACATATAATTGCTGTGGCCAATTATCAGAAAAATGAGATCGGTAATTACAAGACAGAAAATTAACTAGAACTCTTATTAAGGCTTTGTTTCCAATTCAAACAATTGGAAACTGCTGGAAAATACAATTAAATCAAAAGTAACTGAAGAGTAAAAGGAGAAGCCAAAATTGCTTTACGATTTTCAAAGACTTCTATTAAACACAAGGAGTGCTTGATAGAACATGCCCAAATCCTCTTTGAACTTAGACCGGGCGAGGGAGAGGTTATTGTTTCTAAACTTATAAATGACATCAATATAGGAAGGTTTCCACTGGAGAGCGGTAGGAACATGAGGAAATGAGCAGAGCAATTACACTTCCTCCACTTCAAAGAACTGTGCCCGAAAGTTATTCATATTAATAGAGAGAAGGCAGGGCAAAACGTCAGGCTTGCTCGTACGGTGTGGAGCCCGGCAGGTTTTGCCTCTCCCCAGCATCTTCTCTGGTCCAGCAGAGCCTTCCTGGGCTTCCTCCCACAGTGGCCAAGGCTGCCATCCCTGGTGGGACTGACTCCAAAGCAGAGCGGCACGTGAGTACTCTGAGCATACATTATAGATCATTTTGAAAACTACAGGGCCAAGCCACGGGAGCCAACTCCCCAGGAAACTGGCTCTGCCCAACAACCCACCCCTGCTATTTATTTTAACTAAAATGTAAGGGAGGAGCTTTGTACAGTCACCCCTGCCATGGGGGTGCTGGCTGGGATCAGTCCCTGCTGGGCAACGGGACAGGAATACGGTGCGTCACACTGATTTGGCAGGTGATAATTTCTGCTGTCACCACGGGATGACAGACCCTTAAGAGAGTGAAACTTCCTTATGAGAGGGGAGGAGAAGCTGATGAACCACTCTGAAGCCACCAGCATTTCAGTGTGGCTATCCCAAGCCAAGCCAGTGCCAGGGTTCGTGCAGGCAAGGGAAGAAGTTGCTCCAACATCAGCATTAACTCAGCACAGCCAGGAGACCAGGTGCTCCTGCATAAACACGCAAGAAAGTTAAATTTCACCTGGATGAAAGTAAATGTTCAATGCTACTTTTTTTTTTTTTGGCACGTTTTTCTGTACAATGCAAGGAGTTTCATCCCCATCCAGGCCCACCCTCTTCTGCCACAGACCTCTCAGTCGTGGCCATGCCTTAGCTGGTTTGCTCTCAGGAGCTCAGGAGGAGATTGTGAGGGTGGAGATGAACCCCAGCCAGATCTCCACTTGAAAACTAGAAGCTTTAATCCAGTCTTCCCAAGGACTTTAGACTGGGTGCCCCACAGATTTACTGGCTCTTTGCCTGATACAGTGCAAGCCTTTTGGGAGAGCACATCAACCTCAAGAAAACACTTGCTGGGAAATGTGTTATGTTTAGAGTTATGATACCCACCCCAGAGAAACCCATGACTGCAATATTTTGATTTCTGATATTGTCCCATGCGAGACCATTTGGGTAGTGGAAAGGTGAGAGCATTTCATAGTTAGAGCTGTTTCTCTCTTACGAGAGAAAGTGCTGCTGTTGCTACCTCTATAACTTGAGCAATCACCGTGGTGTAACAAAAGCAAAAGTTCCTAAACTATGCCAAATAAATACATCCCAGATTGTATCCTGAGGATCCCTGGACTTTGGCTGAGACTCAAAGGGATGGGAAAACGAGGAAATAAAGCAAACCTACACGCATCTCTACCAAGGTCACATTCGATGTAGCCATAGGGAATGGCCCAGCTGCACTCTGATGACCTGCCTTTTTTCCCCCACCTGCACACTGAAATCATCCTATATAGGCAAAAAACCAAGTAGAAAACCAAGGTTTTAAAGGAGGAAGGAACAGGTTCGCTCCTTTTAAACTAGAAAACACTTTTTTTGTTTTAATGAAATACCATATCTTTTAACCAGTATCACAAAGACCGATCTGTGTGTTGGGGATGCTGCTAAAATGGCAGTATAGACACCAGGAGTTGCCAGGATCCGTGTACCACTGGCCTCTTACATCCCCAGCAGCTGATTCCCGAGACTGGCTATTTCCCTAAGCACCCAAACAACGCCCCGTACCCAGGATCTGCTGCAGGAGGAGACAAGATCAGCCTCTGGCTTCTCAAAACCAGCCAAACTCTGCACACACGGTGAGAACGGGGAAGGGCAAGGGGAAAAAAAAGTTTGAGTGATGCCTTTGCCTTGTGAATAATGAACAGTTCAAGAAGGTCAACCCATTACAACTGAAACCGTTTAATTATTAATTATGCACAATCTACGAGCAAAAGGACAAGTTCAGAATGTTTAATGTGTGGTAACTCCGACTGGACCCTCTCTTGGCATTTTGTTATTAGCACTTGTCAGCAAGGTGCTCAGGCATAAAGAAAAAAGCACAGCAGCAGAAAATCGGAGCTAGCAGGAGGAGGGAGGGCTTTAAACTTCAAACACCGCTCCTAATATTTAATTTATAGAGTGCCACGGCTCTGGTGTAAACCTTATTGACTTCCACGGAGTTAGGGGAAGTCACATTTATCTAAATGAAGACCTGAGACCGAGCACACTGACACAATCCCTTCAAAGGCGCTCTCTTTTGAAGGCAGTGATAACATTACTATCTGTATTTTCTTTTCTGCTCTTCTTTTTTTTTTCCCCCCACAGGTCTGAACAAAGGAAGAGCAAACCACCTAAACAGTCTGTCCAGAAGTCAACCAACCCTTTGGAACCTACGCAGTAAGAGCTTGAATTACAGGTCCAACCATTGTCCTCACCTACTTCTCAAACCTATTATTTGAAATGTCTCCTGATCTGTTTGATCTCTCTAAGCAGGGCAGTAGCAGAGATGCTATTAAGGCTCAGGAAATAAAAAATGACCAGCAAACTCACTGACAGAGATAAGGCAGCTTTCTCCTCTTTTCTGCCCAGCCTGGAGGTTTACCTGGAGAAACTCAAGAAGGAAATTAAATGGATATAGCTCTGAGTTGCCTGTTTTGTTTGGAAACACTCTTACCTCACTGGAATTTGGGAGTAGCTCTTGCCTGGCAATATGCACCAAGAGCATCCCATGCTTAACACACCTTTGGAGGTCCAACTCCTACAGACAATCTCTCGAGAGTGAAACACTTTCTCAAAGGGACGGAAAATCAGAGTTTTATCCCCTCCTTTCTGAAGGAGGAGAAAGCCCACGATCTCCCATTAAAAGGATAATCCGCAAATACAGCTTTCTACCTAAAACCTTCACGAAGGCCACAGCAAAGCCCCCAGCTAGGTGTTAAGATCAAGCCTGTGTTCCTCCTACCTCCTTCTCCGGGGGCCAGCCTGCTGGGCAGCCACGGTGCCGAACGATGGCAGCCTCTCACCGAGACGCCCCCAGAAGAAAGCACAGGCTCGAAGAAGAGCTCAGTTCCACTTTGTGGGCAACAGAGGTTGGTATTCCCAACCTTGCTCAGCACAAATACTTTTTACCCCTCTCTTCTCATCTGCTAACTCCCTCCCTTCTCTTTAAAGGGTTAAATTTCCCCATTCCCCACAGCTCCTGCTATTTTCCAATGCTCTCGCCTCAGTGCGATGCTTGTGCAGAAGGAAATGCCATGGTCCTATGGCTCCATGGCCACAGGAGGGAAGTTAGCAGAACCCAGCAAACCAAACTTCAGCTCCTCTCTCCTCTGGGTTTCCCCAGCACACCCTGTCTTTGAAATTACCATCTCCTCTGGGCAGATCCTCCCGTTCTGCAGCTCGTCCACTGATGCTGAAATGGCAGTATTTAATAAATAATGCGTGTGCTTTACAAAGCTCTTCTGGCTTATCACTTCAGCCTAAAAAGATCTCCAGGATTAAAGGATTTTTATGCACTCCAGCTTCTCTTTCACTAAAGCTTTCAAAGAACAAGCATATTTTTACGCAGTAGCTGCAATTTACTTTGTGGCCAAATAGTGGTTTGGCTTTTTTGTTTGTTTCAGACAAACTTTAAGTTTTAGATGCCCTGCAAAGTGCAATTACATGTAATAAACGCACCGCAGTTACCAGGCTGTGCCAGCCAGACCAAGAAACTACACTGCTGCACATGTTCAGATCCACTCCTACAAGGACAACTTTCTTCTACAGCGTTCCTAAAACAAAAAAATCCATTTCTGACTTTCTAGCCAATCTACTTCAAAAGCCTTGCACAAACCTAATGGCAGGTGATTTCCTACAGGTAACAAGTTTGCAGAAGACGGCGATGTCTAGAGGTGGCTCAGAGGCCCAGACTTGAAAGCATTCCTGGATTGTCCCCGTTACACTCCCACCCCCAGCAGGAAGGTGAAAGATGATTACATCTCTGCACCAGGTCGCTTCTTGCTCTTTTCTTAGTAGCAGATGCCAAATGTGACAAATTATACGCAGGGGCATTTTGGTGTGAAGTTTCGTCTGCTGGGATTGGAGTGTCAGCAGTAAACTCATTTATTTCCAGATCTCCAGCTGGATGGGAACCAAGGTCGAAAGGCCAGTGTTTTATCCACCAAAACACTCAGCCTACCTTCAACACCTCAAATCACGTGAGGACCAGCTATTCTCCCCGCAGCACTACCTGCTCCCCAAGTTCTTGAAAGCATCACGTGTGCGTAACTGACATTTCTACCCGAGGCATGGAGATGTTCCTGCTTAAATAAGCCAGAAGAAACTTGGGGCTAGCTGACTGTCACTTTTGCAGCATTTGCTACTAGAGAATATTTTTGTTTTTCAGAGCCCAGAAGCGGGAAGGAAAGAAGCAGAAGAGTGTAATTAACATCAGGAATAATCTGGAGCGCAGGACAGGACATTTTCTACCTCTCTCCGAGCTCTGTAGCTGTTCGTGGGGCTCTCTAAAGGGCCTTGCAGAGAAGCGTAGAGGTAGCTGGAAAACAGGTTAATCCTTTAACCGTAACTGTAATTGCTTTCTCTCTAAACCAAACATAAGAATTTTTTCCTCTCATTGCTGGTCTCTTGTCGATCATAAGCCAGCAGAGCACAGCAGTGTTTTGGGTAGATACACACACATACGCACATTTCAAATAGCTAAGGCACAGCAGCATGAAACGTAGCCTCTACCTGTTCGCACCGAAGGGACTCAAGTGAAAAACTAAAACCATTTATTGTTCCCTTTCTCCTCTGTACACTCCCAATGCATTTTTATTGCTTTTTCATAAAACACTGCTGCAAATAATCAAGCATGACCATTGACATCCACAAGATTGAGTTTTAGGAACCATTAAATGAGCTTGCCCTCTTGGGAAGGTTCTTGCTCAGGTTGGTCTAAAGGTAATTATTCAGCAATTCCTACCTGTGGTTTTACCTTGTTCCTATATAAGTGTCTCAATCTCATACACTAGTAAGGTCACAGTTTCTGTCTCAATAAAAGTGTACCCTAAAACAACTTATTCACACGACAAATTACGGTGGGTTTGTGTACACAGGTGTGGATATCCACTGGCTTTTCTTGCATGGAAATCCTCAAACCTCCAGAAATTTTCAGGGTTAAATACAGCTGTTTGTACATTTAAATCAGCAACTGAGAGAGAAAAAAAAAAACCAACCACAAAACAGTCTCCCTTCATTCTGAGCCTTTGGACTTTTCTACTTCATTTACAGAAATTGTAAAACCTAGGTTAAGAAATTCAGCACTCGAGAGGCAACGGCCCTCACTCTGTTATTTGCTCAAGCTGAACGTCCTGGGAATTTTTAAGGCTATGCCATAGCAACAAACAGAGGCATCCACTGAAGCACGTGAAAAAGGAAGGGAAGAGAAACACCTACACAGGATAGGAGTATGAAGTGCAAGCTGGTTTTTTCCATGGGAAAATTTGAAATTTTATTGAGACTGAAATGCTTCACAGCTCAGCATTAACGCTGCACGACCATCAGCTGATGCTGTTAAATGTTTCTAGAGTAAGAATTTAAAAAGAGGGGAAAAAAAAGAAAAAAAGAAAGGAAAAAAAAAAGAGGTCTTTGATTTGTGGAGTTTGTGAAGTCCTTGAGCTAGATTAAACTGCAGCCTTGTGAGACCGAGTATCTCTGTGGGGGCACTTAACAGAAATGCTCAAGAAACTCATGGAAAGCTTCTCACTACTTACCCATGGAGCTATCAGAGAAAGGATTCATGAGTACAACTCATTAATTTTTCTGTTAAATTTCTGTGTGACTCATCAAAACAGGCAGGTTTTCCAACGCTGCCTCCTTTTTGTGAAAATAGCATTTTGCTCTCAGAAGTCTTCATTCCTCCAGCTACTTGTTTAATTGGAAGAACACAAGAATTTCCCTAAAACTGATGGACAAAATTCAAGTGTTCTTTCTCCCTAGTTCAACACAGTTTAAAAATTTTTTTCCAGAAAGCCAAACCTAACACCTAATTGCCTATTGCAGCGAGACAAGCTACAGAAACTTTGAAACCAAATTTAATTTACTTTAGGTTATGAAGAAGAAAGGGTTAGGAACTAGAGCTGATACTTAACTACAGAGCTCGTAACCACAACTGCTCCAAGTACAGCAAAACCTGGTTTACAGCCACCACCCAAGGGGCTGGCAATAATGGCTTTCCTAGAAGGAATATTCTAACTAAATAAAGGTCAAACAAAATAGCCCTGGAGAGCTTAAAGAAAATTTAAAGAAGTTGCTTAGGTCAGGAGGACTGCCTGTTGGATGCATTCCACGATGCAAGTCTTGTCTATCCAACCTTCTCGGGATGCAGAGTGGACAAAACCGGGATGGAAAAGGATGGGAGGGGAAGCTGAAGTGCTGAAAAACTGAGAGGTGTCAGGGTTGGCCTTTTGGGATCTTCATATCCAAGCTGCAATCACCCAGGTAGGTGTTTTACTAAACGCTGATCTGACTGGCAATCAGGTAACAAGACATTTTTAGAAGGTTTTAGAAATACTGCATCTGGAATACAGCTGAGGAAGTAACTGTATGGTTCCTACCTAATACATTTTGACAACAAGGTAACAGGGAAATGAGTAACTACAGATTGGAAGAATCTTAAAAATAATGGCCCTTTTTCAGCTGGCTGCAAGGAACACAAAAACGGGCTATGATCGGAGCTCTGATTTTCCTGAAAACCTAAACCCCACGTTTTGCTGCAGAGCCCAGTGAACCCACTGCTGACACCAAACTGAAACTTTAGAGGAGCCCATCCACCTCTTAAACTGAGAACTTTCTAATGGGCTGAAAGGAAAGTGCATGATTATAATCAAGGCTACGGTTTCTCACAATCTCTGGAAGCAGAATTTCATGTATGGAGTCACTCCTGCAGACAGCAGCAAAGGGAAGACTTGAGAAGACCACACAGGTTTGTCTAGCAGGTTGCTGGAGACAGGGAGGCTGAGAAGGGAGCAGACTTTTTGTCAGTTAAAAAACCATAATCATGGGAGGCATTCTGAGATGGTGAGCAGCAAGGAAGGCTTTGAACTGATTTTATTTGCAATCTTTAGGTTTCAGAGTCAACCCACTAAGTGAAATGGGGTGGCCTGTGTTTCTCTAATGCGACAGTAACGGCATTGCTCTGGGGCTCTGTTGTTTGCATTTAAAAATTACCACTTGGAACACATTCACATGACAAAATTATAGTTTTGGGTTTTTTTTTTTAAATGCACCTAGGGCTTTTGAAGCAGAATCCTGGTGCTGAGTAGGCTGCACCGCAAGTTCTTTGGCTGCGTGGTCACGAAACATAGGACCACCTGTAGGACTTCTTCCAAGCCAGGCAATGGCTCCTGCTTCCACCACGACTCCTTTCTCCTGCCTGTCAGGAGAAAGACTGCTCCCACAGCAGGCGATGCGTGTCCTTCCCAGCAGGGGTTCATGTGCAGCGCTCACTCCTGTCCCTACAACGTTTCACTGAGTTGGAGACAAACTGAGTTGAGCACTGGATTATTAGATGACTCTCAGCTCTCAGATAACGGCAGCCTGCCCTCATGGCTGGCTGTGCTGCGGGATCAACTACTGTAACCACTGGTGTACCCTCATCTCTGGACCAGAAGCAGAGTCTTATCACAGTGGGAGATGCTGCAACGATTAGGACCGTTGCTTAAATAAGCGTGTCTTATTTGTAGCTGGATCAGATTTCACTCTAAGTTACCACATGTTAAAAAATAAAGGTCCTGGCAGGCATCTATCCTATTCACACAATGATTCTCACTAAACTTGCCATTAGAAGAATAATTCCAGAACCAATGCCACTAAAAAGTCCAATAACATAATCTAACAGCAACCACAGCAACAAAAAGTCAGGCGTAGTTTACTGTTACTTGAGAAGAACCGTACCTGACTTATTTTTGGTTAAATTATCCTGTCTCAATTCCCTCACTCATCCTATGGAATTTCTGAAGGAATAAGACCTAGAAAACGAACAGACAGGCTTCTTACACTGCCAGAATGAACAGCAACATCTCGTCTCACGTATTTGACCAGGACTTGAAAAACAGCTCCAAACCCCTGACTACTGCAGAATACCTGAAAACTCCCCTGGATAGTTTTTATTCCACAGTGCACCACCCTACAGAGCCCAAGGCAAGTCCAGGGTACCCAGGTACCACAGAAGCAACCTCTGAACTTGATCAGTCACCAAGAAATCCTACAACTTAAAGATGATTATGAATGAACAGAACATTAGCTTTCAGGTTCCTTTTGGGGGAACGTTCTTTTGGGGGAACGTTCTTTTGGGGGAACGTGGAAGAGTTCTACAAGAACTCTACAACTGCTGATATAATAAGCAATTAATATAAAGAATCTTAACGTTACTTCTGTTTCATCATTTTTAACAACTTCTAGGTTGTCCCTGAATCAAACTCTAGAGTTTTTAGCCTGGCCCCAGGGGTAGAGACTGGGGTAAACACGCTGCCAGCAAAGACCCAATTTCAAGAAACACTCACATCCACACAGCTGTTTCTTCCCAACTTTAGAAGCCAGAAGTCCAAAATGTTCTCTGTCACATAAAAAGACAGAGTAAGGGACTTCAGGAAAAAAAGACCCAGCATTTTCAACCACAACAACCTCAGCAAATTATCCCCATGGCATGAAGCTACACGGGGACCAAAGATCCTTACGGCAGCTCGATTCCCCACCCCTCCCGCATCCTATGGCACCATGGTTCACCCCGAAGCTGTGCCACTGAGGGAGTGCTGCTGTGAGCTATCTGTGTGGAGCAAAAGGCGAACTACAGATCGTCACTCTTCGCTGTTCCAATCGTCATTAAGGTCAGTGGGGAATTCTGCACCGGTATCTGGGGGTTCCTGTGGGGACAGGCTGCGTAGCACAGCTGTGGGAGAGGGCCTCTGCTCCTACCTCTTCTGAGTTTTAGGACCTCTGTAGAGCCAAGGGGAAAATCTGACCCAAAATAATCAGTCTTACATCACTAAGCATTTCTAATCTTTAATACTCATGGTAGCAACAACAGCTCTATGGTACCAGATAATAAGAGACTTCCCCTCTCAAAAGGTCCTTGCATAGAAGGAAGAGCGAGTAGAAGCCAGATAAGCAGGTCCCTCTGTTACTCCCCAGGAGGCACATCTTACAGAAGACAAAGTGAGGAGTTAAAAAAAAAATAGTCCCGAGTTAAATGCATTTTGCTTTGAGGTCTCTGCACCCAGGAGAAGGCAGGAGGATCTGTTAAAGTCAATGCTACCCATTAGCTAGAACAGAATAACCCTTAATATAAATGTCCTCCAAGACAGCGCCATGTCAAGAATTCCCACTTCCAGGTGTGGCAGCCACTACCTAAATGCTATATATCTTACTAAATGACCCTCTAACAATACACACGTACCGAGCAAATAACACCAGGGAGCCCATCCATTCTCCTCCTCCCCCCAGGCTCTCGGCGTTATGGCACACAACTTCCATTTAGACATCGAGTGTGCTGCGAAACAAAGCGAGTCGCACTTCAAGAACTTCCAGCTGAGCTGCTCTCTCCAACCTGACGCCTTCACGTGCCCACGAGCACAGTGCACCCTGGAACCACCAGCTCAGGAGAATAATGGCTCCGTGGCATACTGCAGACCATAAAATAAGCTAAAACAAGTAAATACCAAAATGCTACCGTTAAAGTTCGCTCGGTACTCAGATATTCACAGACCACACAAAGTGCCTCAGTTAAAGATTTTCTGAGAAGACCAGAGCAATTCTAATCTTGAGGAAAAGATGTGAAAGCTGCAAGAAGCTCTACCATAACATGCAAGTCTTTAGGGCTCGGTTTTAGAATAGTGAATTGAGATACTGGCACTGGTACCAGCCCACTTAAAGGTAATTTGCCTAGAAGTAGCAAAACACAAACATAAATGCAAGCATCTTTAACTACACTTCTTTGGGACAGAGATGGCTTTTGCTGCTGGTTTATACAGCATCGGTGCTGTGGAATTCCCACGTCGTGCCCAAAGATGTATGTAACAGGAATAACAATGGATGAAAAATATTAAAGCAGTAGAATTGCCTAAAAAGCTCCCAAACAACCAAACTGCCATAAAGAGCCAGGTAAAAGAGCTAGCATGGCTGGAGGACTACGAGAACTTCTTTCCTTAACCCAAAGGCTGCTTGTTCATTTCAATTGGACTGCATCCCTCAAGGCCCAAACGCCACTTTTAAAAAGCTCAGCTAAGTCAGTAAGTCACTGTCCTGGTTTCAGCTGGGAAAGAGTTAATGCTCTTTCTAGTGCTTGCTGTGTTTTCAGATTTGGTGTGACAGGAATGGCAGTAACACACACTGTTTTACTTGTTGCTAGGCGATGTTTATACCATTCAAGTATTTTTTCCAGCTTCCCTCAGAAGCTGAGAATAAGCATCGACAGAACAATGGAATGGTCAACAGAGTGTTCTGTACCATTGACATCCTGGGGTCTAGGGGGTAGATAAGCGGGGGCTTGCCAGGGGGTGGGAATCTGTGATGACTGCTCAGGACAAGCACCAACTGATTCACTGGGTGGTGAGAGTGACTTGTGTTGTATTACTTTATCTTGTATATTCTATTAAACTGGCTTTATCTCAATGAGGTTTGTTTGTTTTCATTTCACTTTCTTTCCTCCATCTTTCCCCTACCCTTCTGGGAGGAACTGTGTGAGCGGCTGCGTGGTCCAAGCTGCCAGCTGAGGTTAAACCCCTTTTATTCTATAACAGAAGGACATAAGTGTTCACCAGAGGTAAGGGCGACGCGTGTAGCAGTCTATACCAGTAGCAGTCTATACCAGTAGCAGTTACGGGTGCAGACACAATCGAGGTCCAGCACCACACTGGCCAGGAGCTTACACCGACCTGAACAAACACAACACACGGGACGGGCTGGAAGTAGCTGGATGGTTTAAATGGACACACCAGCCCCCAGTGACTCCAACCTGACGAGCCAGCGACGACATTCTGCAAGTCTTCAAAAAGTTAGGGCTCTTTTTTTTTTTTTTCCCTTCTTCAAACTTCCCAATTATCATAATCATTAAACAATAAAACCAAGGCAGAAGCGACAGCAGCCTGCCCTTGGCTATCGCCTGCCTGTCAGGAGTTGGGACCCCTGCTTTGGCGGGGGGAGACGGGAGCTGCAAGAGGTGTTTCAATCGAGAAACACGACGTGAGCCACTGAACCTCAGTCTGCTGCTCCTGGACCGAATTCAGTTCACACCCGGGTCTCCCCCATCTCAGCATCCCGATTAAATCAAACCGAATCGGACAATGTTCAGATGCTTTCCTGCTCACACTTCATTCTTTCCCTCCTTATCAAAACACCCTTTTTTTGCCTCTCTAAATTGTGTGAATTGGGCCCACTATAAAAGTCTGCCGGCGCTTCAATGTCTCTGTTCCAACTCATCTGGCAACCACGGAGGATCAGCTCACACGACGGGGTTGAGGCTTCAGGGCCTAAACAGCTAAAAGGACAAGGCTTTGAGACGATTGAGTCTTTCAAAGCCTCGATATTAAGAGCAGAAAACCAGCATAAAGTGGGACGAGGCCAGTTGATGTTCGAGAGCTCCAAGCTGCACAAGGCAAGTTGTGCTCGGAGGATGTCGGGCATTGTGCTTCATTAGGAAACAAAATATAAGCTTTCCACTCCATTAGGAATGACTTTAGGAGTGAAAGCACATAAGACGACGACTCACCTCATCAACAATGCACTGCAATAACTGGAGAGGCTGCAATGGAAAGAAGAGAGGGAAAAAGTATTAGCCTATATGCAATATCTTTACAGTGGAGTGGAAAGAAAAAATCATTAATGCAATAAAATATAGCAAGATTAATCAACGGCAGCAAACTCTTATAAAAACATTGATGCTCAGGATGTTCTATTATTTCTAATGGTACCTAATCTAATACAGGCAGTTAAAGGTTTGCATTTTCTTCAAAATGCAATTTGCTAAGTTTAAAACAAGGCATTCAAGCATGCAGAGGAAGCAGCCATCAGGAAAAAGAAAAGTGAATTTTTTTCTGAACTCATAAAGCTTACCATTAAAGATCCCTGGTTTTTCTGAATCTGAAAAAAGGCAATATGTAATTAGCATGTCATAATCAAAATGACTCACTTGGACACATTATGATCACTGAGAGAAAATTATTGCATCGCTGGTGGCAATTTGTGGGCATGTGTTAACACAATTTACATAATGAAAATACACAAATGTTAATAGCTCGCTTCTCATTTATAGGCGAAAGTCAGCAGAATGTTAATTTCACACAACACTTTTTAGTACCCTCCAGGTTGTATTAGAATAGGAAGAAAAACCATAATCCATTTCAAAAGGCTGTTTACGATTCAGATATAAATAATGTTTTATATTGCTAGATTGTGAACACTGGGCTTAATGTTGCAATCATTGCTAATGTTATGAAGCTCACTCTTTTTAAATTAAAAACCGATTTATTTAAAATTGAAATTAAATCATAGTCAGAAATTAGAATTTTGGATTACTGCCAGGCTCTGCTCACAATCCCTTTTTTTGTGAAGAAAACTTTAATTATGTGGTTGAAGTATCTGCCGCTGCTCAGGAAAGCCTTTAATACTTCACTTTTACCCAAGTTTCTTAGATATTCCAACCCGGTTTCTCTCTGACGATAAGCAGAGTGTCGCCATCTGGGAGGCTGGAAAGTTTGATGAACTTTGCATTGTTTCCAATGGCAAAGGAAAGGCTCGTGACCAGTCGTCTCCGACCCCTTCTTCAATTTCTTAACGTCAATTTGGCTGGGAAATGAATTCATAGTTTGCAGTAACAGACCACTCGGCTGCTTACAGAGAGCTACAAAATACTCATGCCCATACTGGCCCAGCACCTTTCCATGACAAAAAGAAAACAAAGGCAGCATTACAATCCAAACAATTAAATACAAAACCCAGGGTGGGTATTGAATGCGAAACATCTGACTGAATGCAGGGATGCTGGTACTCAGGGAATTTGTCTGTGCATACCCCTTCTAATGGGCATGGATAATTAATGACGGGTTTTTCCTGAAGAGGCACCAAGTTGCTCGCAACCCTCCACCATCGGGCCATGCAAACAGAGCGTGGGCCTTAGCGAGAACGGTGTCTCCTGCTCTGACACCGCTTATTCGGCTCCCCACTACGTTTCACATTCTCTCTTGCACGGTGCCACGATGGTGAACGCTGTCAGGCTGCCATCGGCTTTGGAAGCGCTTCCCCCCAGCCCCCAGCCCCCAGCCAGGGGCAGGAGCCTCCAGTAACACTTCACAGGTAGTAAAATGTAATGCAGAGGAGGCTGCAAAAGCCCCCAAGGAAATAGCTGGTATTACGCCCCCGTGAAGTCCTTCATTCTTGTATTAGCAGCACACAAACATACACATAAAGTTTCCGTGTATAATTGCATTTTTTGCCAAAGAAGGAAATAAAATAACAACTAGATAGAAGTGGCCCATTATATTTCTTTAATGGTCAATGGCACTCTATTACAATCCAACGGAAGAAATGTGCTGGTTTGCATTATTGCTAATAAGCAAAATATTCTCTGGATATAAAAAGGCTTTTTTTTTTCTTCTTTTCCCCAAAAATACTTCCCTTCCAGCTGCTAAATGACAAACCAGACTCAGCTAATTCAATAGGGGGGGATTCAGAGCTCACACGAACGGGCGATTCCCTTTTTCATCCAAACGGAGCACCAGTCACCTTTCCTTCCCGGGAAAACCCGTCTGGTCAGGAAACGGAACAGAGGTGGGGTCGTACACAGCACCCTCAGCGCAGATACGATTACACCCAATTTCAGGACAGGATTTAAAATACTCTTTCTGATAAGAGCTAAAGGGAGGCGAATGGAAGCAGCACCGGACCCACTCTGCGCCGGAGCAGCGGGGCCCGCGTCTGCCAGAGAGGCCTGCTCGCTCGCACGCATGTCGTTACCGGGTTTTATTACACAGTTTTGATGGCGACATATTATTTTGAGATCATCTTCATAAATTTTGCATTAAGGTAGCTGTGCCAGTACCTGGAATTGATTCAAAATGCTTAAGACACTCAATTACTTTTTAACACTGTTACCCGGTGTAATGACATATCTGTTATTTCCCCCCGCATTTGATGATGCAACATCATTGTAATTGATTCATTTTCTCAATTAAATAAAGCTACTGTGCTTTCCTCTACGCCAATGCCACAGAGACTCCCTGGTTAGATGTATTACCTATTTTGCCCGGCTCAGATATATTGCTGGTGAGGCTGCACTGTGCTCCTCTCTTAACTCCGCTGGAAAATGCAACCGTACAGCCCTATTTTTCAAGTTCCGAGCAGCAATGAACTTAGCTGTATTTATATTAGGCATATTTTTCACTGTTAAAACTATGTTGTTTACCTTTTCCAGGATCACATTATTGGGCAGGCGCTGCAGCTATAAACCAAACCTAACTGATGACAACTTTACAGCCGGTGCTCCTCCTCTTGCCCACAGTTCATGAAAAAGTGAAGCATCCGGTTTTATAGCACATTAAAAACAGTTTTAAAAGTACTCAACATAAAATGTTTTATCTTCCTCTTCACCCACACTCCCTTTTGGGTTTTTTCCCCTCCCCTAACCCTCTGGTTTTGGTGCACTGCAGGGGGATAAGAAGTTTAGGAGACAGGTTCATCCCGAGGGGCCCACGTGCAGCTCCAAAGTGGGAGCGTTTGGCATGTGGTGTCCCCTGTGAGATGCTCAGAACATCAGGGGACCAGGACAGAGACTGCCACTGCCGCCGTCTGGTACCGCCCAGGAAGGATTTCAAATAGGGAAATGGTAGCAGCGACAGGAGTGAGGACCCTGCTTGAAAGGAAGACGAAGAAGGCATGGTGGGCATTTTAAGGGGACTGAAAACTGCCACTGTGACCTCAGGAAAAGTCACTTCAAGCCTCTCACCCTCCACCACGCCAGAAGAACGTGCCTAAGCCCCGGACCTGCTCATTGCTGGAAAGTCCAGTCAGTGAGAAGGGTTTTTTTTTAAGTTTTCAATATGCAACCAAAACTGCACAAAGTTGCAGAATTCGATCAGATGTGGTATTTTTGACTCCGTATTCTGTTTGCTGTGGGCTCTCCTGTTCTCCACTTACTGCACGGGACAGTTTATAATTTGAAGCAGCAAGGGAAACCATAAATGAACCTATCACATGAACAGACTATTTCTCAGGTGAGGAGGGATCAGTGGAATCTGGATCAACCACGCCATGAAGCACAGTCTCCAAACAGCATTTTTTTTTTTTTAGGTTGGTTAAAACGGCAAAAGTTTGCCTCCTGCTTCATCTACTATTTAATGAAAGCCTCTGGTTATGAACAGCAACTTTTGACAGACCATCAGGTTATATTTCTGTCTCCATGGAGATACTTGGGACAGGCAGCGGCTGAGAAGACCTCGACCATCCCTTTCACATTATATTCTCGAGCACAATCAACAGAACTCAAATGAATCCACCCCGGGTAACTTAGAGGAGTCACTGGCTATAGCTTTAATTTTCGCTTTTACTCTCTGGAGTTAGGACTTGCCCTGGAGCTCTTGTTTGAGAGATTTGCAGGTGACCCAGGGTTAGATCTTCCCATATCAGTTAACAAATTTTCTCTTTACATATATACTGCTTTTCAAGCTAGCAATATTTTTTTTTTAATAGAAAAATACATATACCAACAAATCATACAGTTATGATCTTCACAGGAGGCTTCACAGTAGAACATTTATTTTCCTAATCTAGGAAACTGTGGATTTTAGAAGTATATATAAGTTATTTTTAATCGTTGCAAATGAGGATTAAGCTTTACTGAACAGCAGAAATGACAAATAATGTCTCCTATTGACAAATGACCAACACATACTGGCACTGTCTCTGCTGTCATATCAATGGAAAAGGAATTGGGAAGCAAACTGCATTTCTGCATGGTCCTGACCACCATGGGCTTTAGTCTTCCTCTGGAATGAAAGTGTGATCTTCAGACATATTTCACATTGCAACACGGAATGGTTATACTCCTGAAAGAACTCAAAGCACCAACAGCTAGTAAGACTGACCCCCCCTCCCCTAATTTGGTCCCGATGCTCTGAACATCCCTCCTCACCCCCCAGCTGTGGATTTTGCAAATGGGAAACGCCAGTCACCGCCACAAAACAGAGGACAAAAAACCCGAATGAAAATAATTTCAAAATAATAAAAAAAAGGACAATTCACAACAACCTTAATATTAAATATATTCTTACAATTATATTACTCTGGTTTTCCCAAAGGTCTACAAAGAAATTTATATAAAGAGATTATTTCATCCACCACTGAACTGCAGCCACTTCTCACAGAAATCTGTTTATCAGAGTTTAGTAACACAATTCAACAAAGTGGGCATGAAAAACTACACAGTGTTGAAATTACGGAGGGAGTGTAAGAAGCCAACAATAACTACTACCCTGGAGTAGGACCAAGGTGCTAATGGTAACCCATTCCTCAGTCAGTAGGAACGTGGGACAAGCAAGTCTTATGAAAGACAGTAAATTTAGCAAACTGCTGTTTAAGACCCTGTTTAAAGCATCACAAAATGTGCAAGAAGAAGAACGAAGGGTGGTCAGCCAGACACCAAATAAAGGAGCAGGGTTTAGCTCTAACCAGTTCTTGCTTAACATCACCCGTGGTTACCACATTCAGTGAAATGACCACTATGGTTATAGAGAGGAACACCAGGAGAACCCAGAGGACATGAGGACTGATCATAACTGAGCAGGAATAATGGCATGATGCTACCAAAAAAAACCCTCCAAAAAGACAAACACTGTAGTGGGGTGGCCAGGGAGGAGGACAGTCTGAAGATACACCAAAGTTCCTCTTGCTCCATGGAGCACCGTGTCTAAGCCTGGGCACTGGACCTCCAGAGAAAGTTCAAAGACAAGTCACAAAACCAGCCAGAAATCTAGGAAGGAGAGACTGAAAGAACTGGGGTCTTTAGATAGCCACCAGTGTTCCTGCATCTCTTCTCCATGTTCATTACACACACAACTACCACTATGTCTTGCAGCAAGCAAAATCTCTCTAATAATAGAGGAGAGGTGCAAATCATCTAAGGAAACAAGAGAGCCTCTAAAACCAGAAGCACTGAAGAACAGTAGAAGAAAAATCCATCAGGACTGTCCCTCCACACCTGCAAGATCCTCCTAGCTTGAAATGAAACAGGTAGAAATGTCAATGGTTAAAACCTGTCACTGGAACCCACCCAGAAAGACCCTGAGCTTTCTCTGATGAGCTGTAAAATCAATGGTGATGGCTACACAACACAATTCTAGGGTCATCTGAATGGAAATCACCCAAAGCAGCAAAAATTTGGATAGAAGAGTGGAGTTTTCTAATAAATTGAGGTACTGAGTGTGTCTGGGCAACAAAAGGCACCACACTAGGCAATGGGCTTCCTCTCCTATGTCATTTCACTGTCTAGCACAGGTAATGTTGCATTCCCTTGGGAATTAAACCCATGGCTCCATGGGGCTGGCAGAAGAACGGCTGCTGCGGAAGGGAAGCACCTACCTAGACCTCAAAATTATTCACTCCTACTCAGGCCTTTGAGACTCTTCACTCTGTTGAGCAACCGTGGCCCAGCAGAGGACGAGATGGTCATGCCTGCTTCTACAAGGCATGTTGGAAACAGCTCTCAGCTTCTGGTGGAGACCCCATTATCATCAGTCTGTGGATGTAGAGAAGAGTAAACTTTGGGACCACTAGGGTCCACCTCCAGAAGCGCCTCACAACCTCACAGACCCACGAGGATCAGGCTTAGAGCCACAATTAAATCTCTTCCAGAGGCACCCTGGGTAAGGCAACAGGCAAAACAGAGTAGGGATCTGCTGCACCCTTGCCCCTGTTCAGCTCCAGTTCCTGGGTGAGTTGGGAGGAATCATGCCTCCTCCTCATCCCAGCCAAGAGAGCCTGCTCAGAGTGCAGATGATGTACATTTTCAGTAAATCCAGTACTTGCTGACAGTTTGCAAATGGCCACCTAACACAACCAACCGCACAAATCAATCTTCCTACGGCCGTCCTTCTTCCAAGGGAGAGCTGGTTGCCCAGGTCTAAGTTTTCGTTCAGGCAAGTAACTCAATGGCATCAACTGTGGGAAGACCATAGAATCACAGACTGGTTAGAGTTGGAAGGGACCTTAAAGACCATCGAGTTCCAACCCCTCTGCCATGGGCAGGGACACCTCCCACCAGATCGGGTTGTTCAAAGCCCTAAGGATGCTCAAGGATGTTTCCTTCCAAGTACTACAAGAACATCTCCCATTCCACAGAAGCACCAACTCATGCACGAGATCCGTATATATTTGCAAAAATCTCTCAGAAGAGGTTTCAGTATTTTCTCCTGGATGTTTTTTGTTTCCACTCCTGATTAAGTAGCTCTCCTGGCAAACAAACATCATTTCATTCCAGGATCTCGCTCAGCTTCTGCAGCCAAAAGGTCTCGGCACCATCAGTCCTGTGCTGTGAAGGCGAGATCACAACTGCACCGGGCAACAAAGGGCTCGTTGCATTAAGCCTTTTCCTCACCCAACCCTGGCTGCAAAGGGTGACAACGCCATAACTAACTGGAAGACACAAACTTACACCCCGACGGCCAAGACGCACCCATGGCTCGTTATCTGCAGTAGTTAATTTTCCCGCTGTAGTAAAATGAAATATTCACAGGTTCGAAGCTGGTGTTGGCGAAACCTGGTGGGAGGTTTTACCCAAGACAAGGGAGCAGACACAGGACACGTCCTGGACGGAGGGTGACAAACCACAGCCCAGCCCCTGGTCCCTCAGAATCGCGAGGGTTAGAAAGGGAAAAAAATATACATCTGTCTTTCCAGATCATAAACTAATAATCCACCCCAAAAACATAATAAAAACATAGGCTAAAAGCAGTATTTACTAATAACCTACATTCCCAAGCTTGAACATATTAGTCAAACATCAATTTTACATCAGCAAAAAAAAAAACCAGACAGAAAAATTCAATTAAAAACCACATGTTTTATACTTCAGATCCCTAGCAGATTTTTTTTTTTTCTTCTAAAATCTGTCTGTTTTCAAAAAAGAAAAGGCCTCTGGAAAACCTAAAACTAAACTCCAATTTTACAGCATAAATAGACAAATCAAATTTAAGTGCAATCCTATTTCTGGCTAAGGAGAAAAAAGAATACAGCAAAACGTATCTGAAGTGTTATTATCTGATGAGTGATGTGTGTAGTGAAACCTACGGTGAGAAATTGGGGAAGTGCTTAAAATAGCAGCAGATGACAAAATATTGCCAGTGATTTCTGCAATACATTATAAAAGCAAAAATATTTGCCCAAATCTATCACATTT
>VZTM01022389.1:57361-140298 GCA_013400555.1 Jacana jacana
GAATAGTTTGTTACTGTGAATTCTAACATCCATCCTGCGATGAGGATTTAGAGTAATCATCAAACCTCTTTCTGGATTGGTGTTTTTGTTCAGAGCTTCACGTTTTCTCAAGCACCCAAAGTAAGATATGATGTGGTAACACAGGGCTCAGCGCCGCTCTAACCATTGACACCAAAGATGGAAACAGCTTTACCACCAACTTCAGTGAAACCCAGTTAGGTCAGTGGAAAGTTAGAGAAACGCCAGTATCTAAATAAAATACTAATATTGGGTGATCTTAGATGGGAGAATCCAGAGCTCCCCTAAGTATCCCATTCACACTGTATTTTTGATTTGAGAAGATTTTAGACCTTTGTACCATTATTCAAAATTGAAATGAAAAATTAAAGTATGAAAAAGAAGCAGATACACTCTCCTGCTTCAAAAGAATTGTTGTATAAACTGGATTGGTTTTTAATCTCACAACAAAACAATCATTAACATCATCATAATTTTCATTGTCTCCAGGGAAAGAAAATCTAGAGTTTGGAGAAGAGAGAAAGAGAGAAAAAAAAAATCAATAGAGACTTCTAAATGACTCCTTCAAGATACCACTTTTCAATTTAACAGGACAGATTTATTTGTATGTGGCTCAAATGTTCACAATTGCTCTCTGCACCTTCATACATAGGAATGAATGTCACAGTGGCAAACAGCAGTAATGAACAATCTTACCTGAGGATATGGAAACCTCCCAAGAGCAAGCTGGGAAAGGAAATAATATTTGTCTAGTTATATAGATTTGCATGGAGGGCACATTTTCTTAAAGAGAGAAAAGTACTCAACTCTTACTATTGTATAAATTGGAAAGCATCAGCAAGAATAATTCTGAAAACACACAAAGAGCTGTATTTAGAATGGAGTTATTCACAGCAATCACCCCTGTTTCTGAATATTTCTGTATTTCTCAAGCTCTTTTGTCTGTGCCACCCAGTAACACCATTTGATGCCCAACTTCCTGAGGACTCTCTAAATGAAACCAGTTCAGCCTCAACAGCGAGGCCAATGACACTGACCTTTACTGATAATTATCTGCACGGAGCAGGTATTGCAGAGCATGCACTGAACTCCCAAAGTCCTTCCTTAACTGGCTCAGAGTGAAATCTGGGTTATGTGGCTGAGGTTTCTTTCCTTATCGGTGTCAGACCCAGCGAGGAACCCGGGAGGGGGCAAAGGGAGAGAGACAGGCACACCTGCAAAACGATGCTGCGTCTTCTTCAGATCTGCTTCCAATCACACGTGATATAAACCGGATTCGTTGCCCACACTGTCTTATAAGTCAATTGATGGGTTACTGGAGTATCTGCTGCTGTCAGTACTAGACCCAGCAATGACGTTACTGTTGCCCCAATGCCATGGCTAATAAATATTCCATGATAAATTCTTTGTACAAGACCTTAGATTTTCCCAGTTGGTATCTGAATCTTCAGCAAGATACAAGTAGCTTAAACTACTTTGTCTACTATTCAGTGAGGGATAAGGGTTTTCAGAGATGACACCGACTCCTCCAAAAGGGTGTTCAGGGCAGCTCTGCTCTAACCTGCTCTCTGCATAAGCCCACAGAGGAACCGTGGCCAGATGAGCTTCTCCACACTCTGGTGAACCCATATGAATCCTACCCTTGGCAACCTTCAAAAGGAGGCCTACCAAAAACGTTATAGATACACCACTATCATTGATTTACCTGTATGATAAACTAGGTATGTTCCCAGCAGACTGAGTAACAGCATCAACGCTGAAGGTCTAAGCCATCACGTCACTTCCTTAGCAAAGGCTAGACCACATGTCAGTGCTGGGTGAAAGCTGCTTCACAGCACAGGTATTGCCACCAAAATCTGAGCTCCTCGGTGCCGGGGTTACTTGACCTGGCCAGATTGCAGCTGAGGCTACGTGCTGACCTACAATGAAATTTCAGCCTGGCTGGCAGCACAAAACTCTCCAAAGTATGAACAATAAGGCATAGACAGAGCTATAGCAAGGTGGAGAACTGGTGGGGCAAAGACCAGTCAACATACTTGAGCCTGACCAGCTCAGGAACAAGGTTTTAGTACTGTCCTAGCCATTTGGGTGTGAGCCTTCAGAAATACACTAACCTTCCTTCAGATCCTTAGAGGAAAGAGGTTACGAAAGCAGGACAGGTCTAGAAGCATATGCATACAAAACACATGCAAGAGAAACCCAAAGAGAGGAATTTTTAGGTGACTTCTCTTAAAAGAAGTTTTGCAACAGTCAGATAGTATTTGCCCTGAAAATCAACAGAGGCAGTGAGCGGGTTCTAAAAGGGCTACTCTGTTTGGACATTGTCTCTGAATTCTTACTGCACAGACACCTCATGACTACAGGAGCTGCACAGCTAAATTTCCATCCATCACTCTGAAAAATCAGCCCAATCATTCCTAAATACCCATCAATGGGAGCTTGTGGAATGACTGAGGAGGAGCCTTTACGGTCTGCTCCATCAGCGTGGTGGAGACCAAGGATCCCTACTAGCAGTAAGAAACCAGGTTTACAAGAGACATTGGAATGGGGAACAACAGGAAGATGACAAGTGAGATTTCTTCAGGTTCTTCTCTCCTCTGTGTTTCTTGCATGCCTTGCCTTCAAGACTCAAGTCTTGGGGTGAATTCTGCCTTCCAGCTTTGATTCTGGTGCAGCAGTGAGCGCAGTGCTGCTCTCTGCACAGAATTCACCCTTGTACCAAACCAACCTGAGCTAGGCAGGCTTGATCACCATCCTTTCTATCACTTGTGTCTGGTCTACAGCTTCTCCCAGCTCAGGGTGTCAACTCCAGTCACTCTCTGCTGGCAGGCCCTCAAAGACACTGCTGAGTAGTTACGCAAAGACCTTGTGTTTTCTGTTATGCTCAGTCTTAAGGACCAGGAGCTACTTAAACACCCTTTTTCATCTTCTCTTCTTTTGGGAGGTCCATCCTTAACTTCCAAGAAGCTGCTCCAAAACCTAAGAGGCCCTGCAGCGGTGAGAGCCTATATATGCCTAAAAATACACCTATAAACGCCAATCACTTTCCTGAAAGCAGAAGTAGAAGAAATCCTGATTTTTTTTCCAACAACTACTGACTTGAAAACACTCATTACAACAGCTGCAGACTTGTAGGAACGCAATATTCATCCCACTGTGGAACTAGAAGATAATTATGGCTATAAGCATAGGGCATCATTCCGCAGGCCTTGTTTAAGCAGAAAAACGCCTGCCCCGATGGTGACTGGAGACTAAACACTTCCATTCTCGGTGACGGTTCCTCTCCCTGACCACCCCACGCCTCAGCAGGGGCCCCAAAGGCAGCAGAATAATTGGGGAAAGACCAGTTTTCTGCCAGATGTAAGTACAGGGTGTATAAATGAGCGTTGGAGAATCCAAAAAGGCATGAAGAGCAAGTTCTCTGGGGGTTGTTAAAAAAGAAACGCGTTTCTGGGCGAAGCTACTCCTTGACTGAGAACTGCAGAGCAACACAGGGGTGGACGGACGAGGTGCCAGTTCTGTGTCCCCCCAAACCATCACTCAACTCATCTAGTCAGAGTTGTTTCCTCCCTCCAACATTGTCAAGGTATTATAAATTAAGAAACTTACCAAAGAGTATGTAATCTTCCCTGAAATAGCCTGCAGATATGTCACTGTACTAAATGTGTTTCAGATTTAATGAAGCTTTAATGTCCTTTTTAATTTTGCCTGTTTCTATATCACCAGGGGTCGAGCAAGGCAATCAGCACTCAAGAGGGTGGTTTGGTTTAAAACTAGGAAAAACTCATTTGCTTATGAGTTGCACTGTATTTTCTTAATTAAATTTACTAAGTAAAATGGTTTAAGTTCAGCCAACCAGTGACCTCTGTGTGTAGATTTAGATTTATAAATAGCGTCACAGTTAAAGGAAAAAAAAACACCCCAAAACCAAACAGATTAGAGCTTCACTAAAGGGATTTTCATACTCACTCTCATCTGTCTCAAGGAAGTCATTTAAACAGATGCAAGACAAGCCCAATGCAGGACACAGAGAAATGTGAATTACCAAACTAATCCACTCTCAAGAACTTATCTCCTCTGCATTTACACAACGAAACTCAGGAACTTGTAATTTCGTTTTTAAGGCGTTGTAACAAAACCACAGACCTTCCCTTCACACTAGTTAGGTTTGGGAAACGAGCAGTATTTTATGCAGCTCTGGATATTAAGGAGGGGAGAAGGGAATGCTTAAACTTCAAGGAGCTGGTGGATGTCTTCCCACTACGCCAGAACTGTAAACCCCATCATTTTAAAAAGGCCCAGTGAATTACACTGCTGGGATGGTCTGGCAGTTGAAATGAGAATCAGACCCTACCACCAAGGAGGACGTTGGAAGAACACCCTCCTCCACCATTTCGCTTCAGAGCAGCGACATGACCACGCAGGGGTGGTGGGTTTTTTTTGGGGTGGTGGTGGTCTGCGTGTAGTTTTTTTTAAAAAAACACTATTACTTTCTTAAGACATAAAAATAGCCCATCAGAGCACTTAAAACACTCACTTTTTGGTGTTCAGTGAGGTTGTGTCCTGAAAAAGGAAGGGCAGATGGATGTATGGGGTGGTTTTAAAGCAGCACTTGATAAACTGAGACACAATCCCAGATTATTAAATAACAGGTAGAGGTACAGAGTGCGTGGATGCTGATTTTAATGAAGCTACATCCAAAAAATACATAGGGCAAAGCAAAGAGAACAAGGCAGCCGTTTCTGGTAGAGGGAGGTGCCCAAACCCTCTGTGCTGAGCAGCCACAGAAGGGCTGGAAACCAGCCCTAACCCCTGCTCAAACACCAACGTTCGATGTGCAGGTAAGGGAAAGCGGAATTAAAACGACTTGTTGAAATAAGGTAATTAAGAATTTTGGAACTGAAAAATGGAAATCCAGAAATGCTCACTATCCTTTCCTATAGCTCTCTTTACTTGCCTGGCCTGTATATGGGTAATAAGAATTACAGCAGCGACTCGGTCCGTGTCCTGCTCAGAAAGTGACTGAGGGAAGGAAGTTCAAAACAGATTTTTAGGACACTCGGGCAATAAAGCCTCCCACTTAGATTATTCTGGATGTTGTGCAAGTTGTTTTTTAATTTACAGTTATACTGAAAAGCATGGGATGTTTTTATTCTTAATTTAGACACATTCCATGTTTCTCAGCATAACTGCAAATTGAAAATAAGCACTTACAATATCGCTCGTGATCTAGCCGAAGGAGGACTTTATAGTCTGAAGTGTTCTAAAATTTGTTCTTAATTACCTCGTGCACATTTTACACAATTAAATTTCCATCTAAGGATTTTGCATTTAGATTGTGCACCGCAGTTAAACCCTCATTTCATGGAAAAGCAGCCGCCACTTCGAAACATTCAGACACAGGAAACTTTAAAAATCAGACTTAACTACTGGATAACATAAAATTCCCCAGGTGAAATTTCATTCCAAGACCAATTTATACATTCCTAGATAGATGGCTTAAAAATCACCTGAAACTCTGCAGGGTATGGACCTTAATAAATATTAAATACCTCAAAAACTACTCTAAGATTTTTCTTTCCTTCTAGTATCAATTTCACTGCCCTCTTATTGCACGTTTTAAAAAATAAATAAATATATAAATAAATCCAAAAGGATATAACAGCAATTTACCAGCGTTAAAGTGCTTCTGAGGTTAAACTGACAACAAAGAAGAACAGAAACACAAAGCATCTTGAAGTAGGGTTTCAATTAAATGTGCAGGATTTAGTAATGCAGGACGAAAAAAAAGAGTTACAAATTAATTTAATCTTCTGCCTATAGTTTGCAGCTGCACTCCAAAGTGTCTGGGGCTTAAGAACAAAGCCTTGAAAGGCCTCAGAGTGAGGAAAGCTTCAATTTTTAATGTATAACGCCATTAGCTGATAACTTGTGGAATCTGCGACCCCTGCGGAGGGGCATAAGCGCGGGTAACAGAGACTGATGAAGTGACATATTTGTTCATGTCTAGGACTATGAGGAAGAAGGTTATTACTAATACCGTCAGGCCCAACAGAAATATGCCCTAATAACCTTTGGGACATTCCTGGGCTGGAGCAGATGAGTTTGAGCTCTCTCTACATAAAATATATTAAAAATCAAAGCCTAATTCACCTTAATTAAAGATAATTAGTTTCACTTTGACTTCTTTTAAATATGAACTATAGTAAATGCACTGCAAACTAAAGACTGCAGACAATCAGGTCGAAATTGCACACTTCTTCCCCGCTGCAAATCCCTCGTATTACCAGGCTTTTACCGCTCTGTCTTCAAAGGTGTCGCTCAGAATAGCGGCGCCTTTTCTAAAGGGAAAAAGGTGGGAAGTCAGCCTTTCAGGGCCAATCTATGGAAATTGTCAGGTGCAAAATTCAGGCAAATGGTCCATAAAGATTAATGAGACTACTTGCTTGAGCAGAGAGACTTCCCGCTTATTTGTTTGCTGCATTTAGATTCAATGCCGAACGGGGAAAAAAAAACAAACCTTAAATTTGGTTGTGCTGGTGGAAAAGCAGCTCGGCTTCAGCTGTTCTCCATCTCTGCTGGCACAAGAGAGCTCACCTGCTATTAAAAACCATCTAAAATGCAGAGAAAGGCAGGCTCGATTGACAAACACTTCTACCTTTTTGACTTTTCAAAAGCAGAAACAGCTCTACTACCCTCTGTAAGAATAGGGAACATCAATCTACATCACCTAATCCCATGTATTCTGAATACAGCAGAGCTGGTGTTATATCCCTTAATTGTCCACTCATCTATCTCCTCAGGTAGAGGAGGTCTATTATTTATTTCGCTGCCGCCCAGGCAGCCCACAGCGGCCTAAGAGCAATTGCTGAGAAACATGATCCATCGAGGTCTCAACCCCCGCAAACTGTACCTAAACTTACACTTTATTGCAGCTTAGTTCACCATCTTCACCTAATATAGGGTTACATCCCAGTGCAGCAAGCGGATAAATCATCCTGGAATATTACCCTGGCTAAGTTTAGCTGTGAGTGGAGCATATGTGCTTCCGAGTCACTGAAGCAAAGGCCCATAAAATACACTAATTACTGGAAGTTATGGTCACTGAGTGATTGATAGCGCTCTGCGAGGCAACTTCCCCCTTTCCAGCTCTTCTGACGGGCCTCCCCCACCACACGGCAATTATTAATTCATGACCCAACCCTCAGGCACTGGTACCTTCAACTTCTCATTCCGCTGCCACTAAGATGGCGACGTGGCTGGACACTGTCTTCATCCCGGTGGCCGCTGAAGAGGGTGGATGAGACGAGGGAGCTAAGGGCTGCTGCTTGGACAAATCACTCAAAATAGCTCAAGGGAAAAAAAATCACCAACCCAATAAAAATTTAAGCCAGCTTCTTCTTAAGAACAAGTTTCTGTAAAGAATGATTAAAACTATGTAAATACTCTACCGTAAGAATAATTCAAGTTATTGAGCAAAATTCTGTGTGTTACGGCCACTCTGAGGGGCCGAGTGAAGCGTGGAAGGATTTGTGCCTGCAAATCACAAGCATCACAGTAGGTACGGCCCGTGAAAAACTCGGGTAACAGGGGGAGGCTCTTTGCATTATACAAAAAAAAAGCACTTTTAACTTCCTTGCATTCCTTAATCCTCAAAAAGAGGTGTCTGTCAGTAAATAACGACCCCTATGCAGTTATCAGTGGCCCAAGCTGCAAGGCCCAAGGGCTCAGGTCTGCTCCCAGCCATACTTGAGGAAAGCAGAAAAAGGCTCAAAATTAAACATTTTCCCCAGAAACTTGGTTCCTTTTCAGGCAGGGCCAAGGGCTGGGGCCGCAGGAATCTGTGCTGCCAGCAGAGAGAAGATACCAGCCCCACAGAGATGGCAACCCAGCATTTTTCAGAAACACTTGTTTTTTCTCTAATAACGTTACTTAGAGTTATTTGTGGCGACAGAGTGAACACCCATCACATCTGAGCACTCCTGGTTATGAGCTGGCTGGGCACAGAAGTGAAGCTTGGCTTTTTTAATTAGTTTAGAGTGAAGGCTGGAATTCAGTAAGGAAAAAAACAACAGCAAAGAAGAGTAATTTAAGACATTTCCTATTGTATCTGCTGAAATGGGCCCAGGTCCATCTAAGGCATTCAGAACTTGTTGAACTCTCCATGTAGAAATGGGGAAATGTTTGCTGAGTGATGAGCTCGTGCCTTTCAAGCCATTTTCCATGGCTCTACCAGCACCACCAGCACCACAGCAAGGCCCTTCCCAGTCTCCTCTCTTTAAACACGCAAAATAAAATTCTGCTCGTTCCAAGCACAAAAGAAAAGCAAAGCCAAGTCCAGTAAGAACCATCACTTGATCAGAGACACCTCACTCCTGCCAAGTATTTTGTTACAATATCCAGGCTCCTGCTCTGCATGGAGATTAAATGCAAATTTTCACTTCCCTTTCAAGCTTGACCCCTGCCATTTTCTAATGGGCTATTTTAATTAATATTCCTCCTGCCTCTACTCAGTGTAGCTTTTGACACGGTAGGTCACTGCATGGCCCTTGTCTGCTTCCAGCAGTCACAGAGACAACCACAGTTGCCCTTTCCACCAAACCTTCCCCAAGTCTCTGGTGCCACTACAAAAACTATACTGGACCACCGAGCTTCGGGGCCAAGATTTAAGAGAATTGGCTGAAAGTAGAGCTTCTTCTCTTGTAACACCCTCTTCAAAGGTGTTTCTTCTCTCTGCCTTCAAGGTCTGAGTGAGATCCTACCATCCTCTGCGTTAACTGAAGAGTCTAGGACCCCCTAATGGTGACTCCACTCAGAAGAGATGCACGTGTACCTGAAACGCACGACGTAAGGCGTGTTTGTTGGCTACAGATTGGCATTCCTACACGTGGGAATGCACACAACTGCTGAAAATCTGTCATATGGCTGCTTGAAATATTGCTTAAAACAGCATCTTAGCACAGATGTCACCAGTAACTAGCAACACTTGGAAGCTCTCGCATTCTGATACAGACAGCAGAGAACTCCGGTGGCCAAAGACTTAAAATTCTCATTTTGAGAGTTTTAAGAAGGTGTTTCCAACATGAAAGCTGATACACAAACTCCTTGTTTGTTTTCTCTCCCTGAAGGAGAGAATCTTTGCAAGAAAAGTTAATTTTAAAAGGAGGCCTGAAACACAGGAAAGTAGCCGTTTTTCTCAGCAGAGGAGGGTGGAAAGCAGAGACCAGGATGTGATACAAGAGGAGGTGCAAGAAGGTATCATCAGCCAAGCACATGAGCTCTTTACTGCCAAAACTTACTCAGTTTGTAGCATAAGCAAATGACTTGCCCTTTCTGCACTTCAATACAAAACCAGTTCTATCCGTAGCTAAAACAAGCCCTGGATCTACTGGTAAAGATCTGCAAAGCCTATACTTTGCCTCAACAAACAACTCAGATCACAACTCCATTCCGTTCCCAAAACTCCCTTCTCACCTACCATCTCTCCTCACAACATGTGGGAGAACCTGGTCCTCAGTATTGTCTTCAGAACAGGCCACCGCTCCTCAGCGGGCAGCTCCAAGGTGGTAAAATCCAGGAGGAAACCAAGAAGCACCTTCCTATGGAAGCAGGAGGACCTGAGAACACACCAGCCCTAGAGTCCCACCAAAGCTCTTCTCACCCAGTTTTGTGTCTCTTATCCCCGGAGAAGCAGCTCGGCTGAAGGTGACAGCAGTGTACCTCCTCCTCAAAGACCTCCACAAAAAGCCACCACTGGACAAACGTGCTGCTATCCAAACCCAACAAGATGTATTTTCTCCCACTTTGGATGATTTAAAGCTGACTTTCAGGTAGCAGCCCCGCACGGCAGGAGCGGAGTCACGTTGCAGAGTAACGAGAAACAGTAAGCAATTTAATTTATCGTCCTGTGCAGGGTCCGGCTCTTGGAGGGATGGGTTACAGAGCACACAGAGAGCCAGCCCAGTCAGCCTGCAGCGTGTTTTATGACTGAGTTATAAACCCTTGAAAAAACAGCTTTTATAAGGAAAATGCTGACACAGTCTTCAGTGTAGTGACAGCAATGTCATTGGTTTAAATTGCACTTGCTTTGTCAACCCAAGAGCACTTAAATAAAACACCTAAAAAACCTCAGGAAAACACACAAACTGTTTGTGATGAAACACTCTTAAGCAGTTTTACACACTGTGTGTTGTTTATTCATGTCCAAAAATCCTGAAGAAATACAAACTAAAAAAAGAAAAAAAAAAGAGTAATAATAATAAAAAAACCTATCTTCTTTTTTTTAAAAAAAATGTATTTTTTATGTTTGGCAAAGGGAAGACTGAGCACCCTCAGGCACCTCTTCAGACAGAACAGGAACACCCACCCTCTCCCAAACTTAGGTGCTAAGTTTCCCCATATCTAATGCTTTCCCCACTCTGCCAGTTAAGTTTTTTGGGGCAGTTTGCCCAACCTTCAAAAGTAACAGTTCGGTTTCTCCTTACACCTTGCTTGGCAGCAAAGAAATTCAAGACATCTTAAAGGCTCAGAAGAATGTTAAAGAAAATGAGAAGATTTACTTAGCTGCTATTTTGTGTTATCGTACGTCAGAACAGCCCTCACCAACTTGGTCCCACGTGCCATTTCTGTTAAATTAACGAGCTAGACCTGTGCTAGTTTGAAGGGATTGGAGTATTCCAGGAATCATTTGTAGGGATTGGAGTATTACACCACTAAGTGGAGATGATTTTAAAACCCTACAGCAAACTCTAACTTCCCTTTTTAACAGTTCCATCAACAAGAGCCTGGGTGTCTCCTCCACCAATCCCCATGCCAATACAGTTGTTACTTTAATGACAGTGACCTTGTGTGGCTCTTTGAGCATCTTCTTCACCTTTTTGGAGACATTTTTCTAAGCCACTGTCCTCGCTTTCATCATTTAACACATCACTCAAACCACTTCAATAAAACAGCGATGGCGTTGAGGAGAGGTCTCGGAGGACAAGGTGACACACCAATTAACGAAGCAGAACCGCATGTACATCTGGTTCTGAAGGCTTTTGTGGAAAGTGAGAGAGAGAAAGAAAAAAAAACAGAAAGTTGAGGAGGTTTAAAAGAGGAGAGCAAATGCAAATTAAAGGGGTTTTCCTGACGCTGGCTAATAGTGTGAAATTCATCCTTCCAATCAAATCCACGCCCAGCCAGGTTACCTGCTAGTCATCCTAAACTAAGTCACAAATATCTTGATCTATGTGACAAATCATTACATTGCTGCTGCACAGCGAAATACATCTTTTGTTCAAGCAAAGGAACCAGTGAATGCTTGCTCTGCAGGACTTCTGCCTTCACACCACTCTGTTCCACCCAGAATCAGGAGGAACATCAGAGCCAAACCTTAACGTAACATAATCTTGTCTTAGCCCTTTGTTGGCTACATTAATTTACAGAGTGTGTGAGTACATTCTCCATCTCTCCCAAAATTGTGAGGTCTCTCCAGCATCACAACCCAGTTGAAATCTGGAGTGAAACAGAGGAAGGGAACTGCATCCCCTGTGAGACTGGAAAGTATGTCAATATCGTAATTCAGAGTTAGCTTCAGTCAGACTCTGGGAAAGATTTACAAGATCACCATTAAGTATTTTCACGTTGGTCAAAACTGATTTGGCAAGGAATTCATCATTTGAAAACACAACCAACCATCTCAGCTATCTTCCAGGCTACAAAATGTGAAAATTTGCCCCGATGCTGTGGGCCAGCACCAAGACTACTGAACTTCAACCCAATCTTCTGCTTAGAATAACAGCTCCAATTCACCAAAACATAGATTCAGCTTCACCTCAAAGATATTGTATTGTACCAGGAAAGAAGAGAAGGCAACCAATGTTTTTTGGTTAATCATATCATGGCTTTGCCAGGCTGTGCCAGGAAGACTATGCAAGTCCATCAATGGTTTGAATGAACTGTTCCTACAAGAAAAAACAACTGCTCCAAGAAGGGGGAATTTCTTTCCCAGGACCATCCTGGAGTTGAAGAAGGCTCCTGAGAGCTTATTGCTCCAGCTGCTAAGGCTATAAGGGTTTCCAACTGGAGCTTATTTGTTTGTGCCCAGCCCAGGCTGGTGTAAAAAAGGCTACATGAACATAGGCTTCAGCCACTGCCAGACCAGAGCTACCCATCCCTTCTCCCAGACCAGCCCAAGCCAGATCTCATTCAACAGGACAGGACACTACTGTTAACACAGGTGTTTCTACTCAACTTATACACTCTGGGTTATATTTCCTATAAACAATCATGTGTTTTTATAAAGTCATTGAAATTCATCTTTCTTAAAACATTTGATGAGCCTTAAGCTGAAAAAACCAACCCTTTTCCTGAACGAACTGACCGTGTCCTGACTGAACCTGCACAAGGCGTGGGACCTCCTGAACAACCGTGTTTACCACCACGTTCTCTTTGAACTGCTTTCACTTGAATAAGACTTGCTCCTGCTTGTAACTACGTTTGCGAGAAACCTTTCTAAACGCCCTTGTGAACACTTAAAAGCCTGAATCTGCATCAAGGCCACTTTAACCCTAATGATAACCCGCTGTGTGCTGGCCTGTGAAGACGCAACACAGAGATACCGTCACCTTTGGTCCCAGAGGTGTGGGGAGGGTGTGTACCAGGCCAGACTTCTTATTCTCATATAGAGTTTTATCAGAGGGTTTTAAATATTTTTAGATGGTTTCTACAGAGGCTCCTTCTGCCCAACCGAATTGAACACCGTTAGAACAAACCCATTCTAAATACAGCCAACAAATTTAGCAGTAGTTAAAAGCATGCATGTGTAGAAGAGTATACAAAGACTATACATCAAAGTATTTTTGCTGTTAGATTTCACGTCGTTCTTGCAATGTGCAGGTGAAAAGGACGGGTGTCCACATACCTCCATGAAGGAAATCCCTAGGCTCCAAACGTCCGAATGAATTCCGTACTGTTCTCCCGAAATCCGCTCAGGCTGCAAAGAGACGGAAAGAAACACCTTCTTGAGCCTGGCAAGCAAACGTACACGCTTCCTCCACCAAAGCTAGCCTGGGGCAAACACACTGGCAGAGAAAAAGGCAAAGAAGCTTAAAGCTCACCAGCCACCCTGGCAGAGGGCAAAGAAAGGAGCCGACGGCTTCTACGGGCGCAGTGTGGTGTGAGGCCACCGGTACAAACGGCCACTGCGTCCCCCAGGCAGAGAGGAGCCTTGGGAAAGCAGACTCCCAGCGCCCGGTCAAGGGCTTGGGGAGCAACCCCAGCTTAAGAAAGCAAAGTTATTGGAGGCAAAGGAACCCCTGAAGTCACACACCAGCAGTTCGGTTTTACACAGTTTTTAATTCCATTGTTGACCCGTAGGAAAAAAAAATAAAAAAAATAAAAAAAAAGGACTTAAAAAACTATTAATAGCAAGTTTAATGCCTCATGAAATGGAATGCTGTAAAATATAACTGCTAGTTTTTACTTGAAAGCTACAGTTTAAGCATTTCCAAGGTCAAGTACAGCATGAAATGTAACAATAAAAGGCTCCCTGAGACTCCTCTCCCCACTGTGCTGTTAATGCACCTGTCGAGCCCAACCACCTACCAAGCGCGGCCGGTATTTTTAGTCCTTAATAATCCAGAGACCTTTTTTTAGACAACCAACTCCCAAATTAGTGCCAGTCCGATGTGTTTTCGGGTGTTTACTCTGCGCTGCTAATCCCAGGTCAGGCAGGAGCTTTTATCGCAGCGTGAATGTTAAGTAAAACACGGAGCGCTGCCCGCGCTACCTTTGAGGGCAGCCTTCCACAACATCCATAACCTAAAAAAACACCCCAAAATGGGACTGGAACAGCATCTTTTGGACCAAGACTTGTTTATTTCGAGCTGAACAGTGACCCAAAACTCTTACTTGTTTTTACTTTAAAGTTTGTTAAGGCAAGGCTTCATTAAGTATAGTTAGCCTAGGTCAGCATATCTGAGAAATGTAAGATTTTTAAGCATCCTTTTGTAGAATCATAGAATCATTTAGGTTGGCAGAGACCCTTGGGATCATCAAGTCCAACCATCAGCCCCACTCTACAAGTTCTCCCCTACACCAGATCCCTCAACACCACATCCAATCTACTCTGAAACACAGTCAGGGATGGGGACTCCACCACCTCCCTGGGCAGCCCATTCCACTGACTGACCACTCTTTCTGTGAAAAACTTTTTCCTCATGTCCAGCCTAACCCTACCCTGCTGCAGCTTGCAGCCATTCCCTCTCCTTCTGTCGCTCATTGCCCGTGAGAAGAGACCAGCACCAACCTCTCTGCAATGCCCTTTCAAGCAGTCATAGAGAGTGATGAGGTCTCCCCTCAGCCTCCTCTTCCTCACACTAAACACTCCCAACTCCCTCAATCGATCCTCATAAGCCTTATTCTCCAGGCCTCTCACCAGCTNAGGCCATGCCATTAACATTGGCCCATCTATCCAGTCTATCCCAGTCCCTCTGTAGAGCATCCCTGCCCTCAAGCAGATCAACACTCCCACTCAACCTAGTGTCATCTGCAAACTCACTGACAGTGTTTTCTATGTCCCTATTGACATCATCAATGAAGATATTAAAAAGGAAAGGCCCCAGTACTGAGCCCTGAGGAACCACTTGTGACCAGCCACCAGCTGGATTGAACTCCATTGAGCACCACCCTTTGGGATCGTCCTTCCAGCCAGTGCTGGATCCAGCAGATCCTACGCTCATTCAGGCATTGACAGAGATCCTCATCTTTGTCTCTGAGGTGAGACCCCGGCCTTTCCCAAGCCCCCAGATCAGACTCTTAATTCCAACTGAGCAACACGAAATCCTTAACTCTCCCCTTACACCAGCTCAGGTTTGGAACAGCAACTTGCATTTAGAAATTCTGCATCCGCAGAAGATCATGGCAAGCAAATCATCAGCACATTCAAACACAAACTCCAGCCACGTGAATTAGAGTGTGGAAAAGAGGATGAAAACCAGGATAATGCAAGCTTAAAGTGTGTGGAATGCAGGGACCATCCCAAAATTCCACAGCTCAAAAACTATTTCCTCTTGACAGTTTCTACAACTGGTTACTTCTTTCATCCAATTTCTTTTTTTTTTTTACGCACAAAGTGGTGCTAAAATGATTTTACAGAAAACGTGGGTTTGTTTTAATTTTAATTTCTCCATTAAAAGTTTGTTTATTTTGAACAGAAACATCCATTTGTGATGGTTTCAAATGCACCCACAGCCTGCCACGGAGGCAGAGGAACCGACGCTTCGGGCCCCTGACTGGACTATGGATTTGATGACGACAAACGAGTCACTCAGAGAGCAAAATAATTTCAACACCTGAAATCAGACCTAGCACAATTGAGCTGAGATTTCTCTTTTTTCAGTTACCAGATTCATTCATGAACAGTGAAGAAAAACACCAGAGTAATTTATTTAATGCACAACTGGGGAAGAAAAAGGCAATCTCGATCTGTACACGAAAAGCGTAACGCAACCCAGTTCTCTCTTAAGCAGATCTAAGAGTAACAGCTGAGTTGGAAAAGTTGATTCATTTGAAGTGGTTTATTTGTGCTCCAGTTCTCTGAGGAAACGGAGGCACAGAGATCAGTGGGCTGATTTACTCACAAAAGCGGTAACGCATAAGAACAGATTCTATTTTCTTTTTTCTCTTTTAAAACATTTTCCTGCACATAATACTCCGGTGACACAGGACAGCCCAAGTCTTTCCAGGATGGTGACATGAGTATTTCAGAAGCCACATAATGAGTACACCTTGAATAGCAAAGCACTTAGCAAATAAATGGACACCCTGGCCTGCTTTCCTCTTACAAGAAAGTAAGGAAAAGCGATTAAAGGTCATGGATTTCCATCTTCTCTTTTCTGAGGTTTGAAGAATATAAGTATCAACCACTCTGTATTGTTTGACACTTGTTTTTTAAAAAAAAACAGCCAAAGACTTTCTTTTTTCGCATAACACCATAAATAGTTTGCTAAAAGAACTTTGATGGCCAAAAATAAAAGACAGCAGTTAACATACCGCTCTAAACTGAAGCATTTAGGTTTTCACATCTGATAAACAGAGAACTAAACTTAATCAAATTTAAGTCATTAATGGTTATAAATCTGGAAAGGGTGAGTGTCAGGAGGATGGAGCCAGGCTCTTCTCAGTGACACCCAATGACAGGACAAGGGACAATGGGTGCAAGCTGGAACAGAGGGGGTTCCACTTCAATATGAGAAAAAACTTCTTCATGGTGAGGGTGAGGGAACACTGGCAGGGGCTGCCCAGGGAGGTGGTGGAGTCTCCTTCTCTGGAGACATCCCAAACCCGCCTGGAGGCGTTCCTGTGTGACCTGCTCTGGGTGTTCCTGCTCCATCATGGGGATAGACTGGATGAGCTTTCAAGGTCCCTTCCAATCCCTGAGATTCTGTTATCTAATGGAAGCACTAACTTTTGTGGTTTACTCTCAGACTGGCACTCGTCACCCTGTTAATCCCGATGTCGGGAAGGCCACATGCCCGTTGTCAGGGCAGCCCGAACTGCGGAACCCAAACCTCCCATCCCAGGGAACAGCAGCAGCGTTGCTCCACACGCTATGTCTTCAGGACGTAGTGCTACTTGGCTTTGAAACCCATGGGGATTGATGTTCCAACATACAGAAAAGGGACAAAAGCAGTCTCATCACTTATAAGCACTCTGACCAAAATGATAGAGAAGTGAAACGTACCGCTGACATGATATGTATCATTTAACATTACACAACGTGCAATTTAATGTATTCTTATGTAATATTATTAGTCTGAATATTTTTAGATTCTGATTTAGATGACAGCTTCACTTGGGATGCCCCCCCCAGGCCCCAAGAGGTGCTTAGGGATCATGAAGCCCAGGAGATGTCTATATACGCTTCGCTAAACCACAGGCTGGGAGCAGGAGTTCCCAACCTGGGGACACCATTGGACTGTTGTGGTCTGCAAAGAGCAGAAAACTGCTTTTTTAACACTGAACCAGCTCCCTTCTTTGTTCCCAGCTGTTATGATGCTGTGGAAACAACTAAAAACACTTGGAAGAACCACTTTGCCAATACTACTCTTCCCCATCAGCGAGAAGCGCGGGCGCCACAGAGCTGGGGGGTGAGCAGAGGTAGGGAGGGAGCGGGACAGAAAAGGGAGCTGGTTTTGTGGCACAGGGGATTAAGACACAGCTTGTGCTGGGGATGGGGAGAGGTGAAGTTTGAGAATTGGTTTTGAACGCATCCTGCATTAGACAGAACAAGACTGGGAACAAATACTTCTGTTTCAATGTTATTCCCGCATAAATCCACTTACCGCCATATAAGCATTTGTTCCGACATACGTCTTGGCTATAGAATTCACCAGCTATCAGACAAAACAGGCTGTTAGAACAATATAAAGATAATGTGGAAATAAAATGGGCAATTATTCCTCATTTAACCTACAATCATCATTCCTATAAATCAACTAAAAATTATGTAATAGGGAACAAATTTATCTGCAAAGGCATTAAAAATGATTAAAATCTCTCTTTTGTTCAGAATGAGAGTTCCAATTTAAACAAGCGCCGCATTACAGTTTATGGCAGATAACCTTAAACAATTCTGTTAAACAGGATGCTTATCGCTTTAGTACCCCAAACCAGTCTGATATAAAAAGTCAATTTGGAAGTAGGATTGAGCGGGCTCATTTTTCAGTCAGCTGGCTCAAGATGTGAATAAAGCCACATTCATCACTTGAATGCGACGAGCACTAAATACGCTGGAGGGACAACAGACTCTGACAACTTATAATACAGGGCTGACCTTCTCTTTGGTCCCCGTGTTTGGCTGAGAGGAAAGGTGCTGAAATTCAAATCAACATCACAGCAAGCTCACGGGTCACTCTCAGAGAAGTTCTCCAGGGAGGCCCAAAATGGAAATTAATTAAAATTTGTGCTGCACATTGTAAAAGCCCACCACCATTGTTACTCCCAATATTAATTTTTATTGTGGGCCAGTTGGGCTCCCCAGACACATCTCTCGTTCTGCCCTCCCTTTTGTCTGGCCAAAACGCTTTCATATCAAAGCTGCATATCAATGAAGTTTGCTATTCGTAAGTAGTAATTACAATATCAGCAGTTTTTACTGTCATTAAACAATGAACAATCATATTCAGATGAAGAAAAGTCGCCCAGAGATTAAAAATGAATAGGGCTGTCCCAGCAGAGGGGAGCGAGCCATGGGGCTGGCTGTCTGGCAGCCAGGTGACGGGGACATCAGAAAGGGAGCGGGCAGATATCTGAGGGGGGAATTACCTGGGTGCTCACCCCGAAGTCACACAGCTTCACCTGGCCTCGCGTGTTCACCAGCATATTCGACGGCTTCACATCTGTTGAGAGGAAAAAAGAACCCCACCTATATTATCTATATTACCCAGGACACGTAGCGTATACACACGGATTGCTATGAATACCCACACAACAGAGTTTAACAGGAAATATTTCAAAGATCTATTTCAAATGCAACCTCTGGTTTCTAACAGCAGTGCAGGTGGCATTGTATCTGCACCCCACAAACACGAACAAGCCACGTTACTGAATCTGGAGGTGACACCAGTCTGGGGGAGGGACAGCAAGCGCACTGAAGGACAGGGCCTAGGATTCAAAGTGATCTTGAGAAACTGGAAAAATAAGATGAAATTCACTGGGGACAAATGGAAGCACCACATTCGGGCAGAGATTAACCAACTGCATAAATTTAGGATTAAACAACTGCCCGGAGTGGGTCTGCCAAAAAGGATCTGCAGGTCATGGCACAACGTGGACAGGACAGAGAGGGACCAAACTGTCACCACACAACGCAGGACCAAGCCTAATGCGAGGGTGCAGAGTGAAGGCTGTTTGAGTGTGGAGGGATGAAGAGCCTGCTGGCCTTCTAAGGTTCATCCCATCCTGAGGCTTTGTGTTCTGACACTGCCATTAACCCTGTCCCCCCTCCTCTAACAGCCCTCGCCTAATTCCACCCTGGGACAGGAGCAGATGCAAACACCAAGTATCCCATACGAGTGCCTGCTTGTGAAACACGGGCAAAGCACAACATCCAAGTGCCTTCCAGCCTCCTTCACCCCGGGAAGATGCACACAGCAATTTTGCTCTTGTGCTCACCATTATTCAAAGCTACTGGCTTCCACCTCCACGGCTTCTGCCGCATAAAAACAGCTCCCATCTCACCCTTTCAGAGGTTACAAAATTGATTACCAATCCTGCTCCAGCAAACAAAACAGCAATGTACGTCGTAAAGCCAGGCTGTCAGCTTCAAGATCTTCGTGCTGACCCCCCCCTCCCGCCCCGATGCCGAAAGAAGTTGGAATATTTCTGTTCATACTGTCAAATCGACCTGCGACTCAAGCACTGAACACCCAGCCTGCCCAGAGCCCAGGAAACACCTTCCTGCTCCAGGAACACCAGTCGCAAAGCGCAACGTGCTGGCTTAAACTGGGGAAGATTAGAGGCACAGTGGCTTTGCCTAATCGCTGCTTTCTTCTGTCAAAAGGGATTAAAAGCAATAGCTTGTCTCCCTGCCTTCTTTAAAAGTGAACACTACTTGGGTGCAGACAGATGAAACCCAAGAAGGAAAAGAACCTCATTGTGTTTATCATTAAGTTTGCCTTTGCTCAGCAGATGTTTTCTGGTACCGCAGTAGCTTGCTTAATTTGTCTCTGTAATCTAGAAATGTATAACCTCAATTAACAAGCTGATTAAATGCTTCCCTGTATTTGAGCTAAAAATCCAGTTTAAAAAAGGGGAGCCTTCCATGTTACGATTTATAGCATAAGCAGATCTCCCTGGTTGGGTATCAATACCACCAATAAGTTTTGCCATTTCCCCCCAAAGCCAACAGAAAACCCAGTCATGAGTGCCTCCGTCATGCCACAGCGCTGGCAGACCCAGCATAGAATCATTTAGGTTGGAAGAGACCCTTGGGATCATCAAGTCCAACCATCAGCCCTACTCTACAAGTTCTCCCCTACACCAGATCCCTCAACACCACATCCAATCTACTCTGAAACACAGTCAGGGATGGGGACTCCACCCCCTCCCTGGGCAGCTGATTCCACTGACTGACCACTCTCTCTGGGAAAAACTTTTTCCTCATGTCCAGCCTAACCCTACCCTGCTGCAGCTTGCAGCCATTCCCTCTCCTTCTGTCGCTCATTGCCCGTGAGAAGAGACCAGCACCAACCTCTCTACAATGCCCTTTCAAGCAGTTGTAGAGAGTGATGAGGTCTCCCCTCAGCCTCCTCTTCCTCAAACTAAACAACCCCAACTCCCTCAATCGATCCTCATAAGCCTTGTTCTCCAGGCCTCTCACCAGCTTTGTTGCCCTCCTCTGTACTCGCTCCAGCATCCATACTGGGATCTTCTTCTGCAGGAATTCAATCCCCATGCCACATTTCTGATGGATTTTCACCTGTTCCTCGGGAAGAGGAGTCAACATACCACTACAGAGCAACCCACACAGCCATAAAATCCCCCATACAACAGTTTTAGGAATATGTTTTCTAACTAAAACTTCAGGGAGACTCCAACATTTGCTCCGGGCAGCCCATGAAGAGCAGGCTCCTCTCCGGCATCGAGTGACTTTGGTAAATCTAAGGAGAGACACCGAGTCCATCAGCGGGCTCCATCCCGAATCCCAGGCAGAACAGTGAGTTGCCCAGTAATCCTGCTGAACCTCCTTTCTAAAACCACAGCAGCCGCCAGAGCTCCCTCGTTACTGGGCTTGTGCTGAGTTGTAACCGGCCCCGCAGCAGATGCAGGGAGAAAACACTCAGGCTGTGCAGCACGAATCCAGCTGTTTACAGGACTGGTACTTTGAAAAGAGAACTGCAGCAGAACAAGAGGCTCTCGCTTTTCATTGAGAAGGATGTAATAATAATTAATTGTGAAATAGACAAGAGAAACATCTTGGGTGGGGTACGGCTGGAAATAGGTTTGTGGGGTCGAGATCGCATCAAGTGCATTATTTTTTAGCCCTGTCACTCTGAGTGAAGGGTCTGGGAAGGTTGAAGGATCATGTCCTCATACCCCCTGGAAGATGGAATTCAATGACTGTCTTGGGGTCTTCACTGTCTCCATGAGGATGTGAGCACCACGTCCTCATGGACAGAGATGAAGAGGCGACACCCAGAAAGCCAAATTTTCTTCCTGTAAGGACTCAACCATAAGTCATGAGCTCAGAGGAAGCACAGGGTGGTCTCCAAGAGCAGCCCTCAAGTCCTTATTCCCTTGAGATGACCCACCAGAGGAAGCCACCACATCACCTCTGTCCCTTGTCCCACTAGGGCTGCCCAGCTCTCGCCACAGGAGAGCCCAAGCTCCATCCAGCCACCACCAAGTGTTGCTGGGGATCTGCAGTCCCCATCTCCCCATCCCCACTCCCACACTGGATGCGACGGTAAGTTGATATAATTAAAAAAAAACATCTGTCTTTCATTAAGTGTTGATTGATCCCGAGATCCTTCCTCAAAAAAACCTTGAAAAAAAAAGAAAAGAAAAGAAAAATAAAGAAGAAAATCCTAAAAGGCAATAGAGCAGCCAGGCCATTAAGAAGGGGAAGCCTATGCAGGCTCTACTGAGCAAACTGCAGCCAAGAACAAACACTGCCCGTCCCCGCGGCAGAATTTAACCAGCCCCGCAACCGGGGGATTTAAGCCAATATTTGCTCTGTATTCCGATGGCTGCGTTGGTTTCCTCAAGACAAAATTCCTAGAGAAGACAATCCTAGAGAAGAATGTCACTTCACCAAATCTCTCACGTTGCAAGTGGAGAGAAAAATCACCCAATCAGTAAATTAGCCTTTTTGTTTCATAAACCGCTTCAGTTAATGGGTTAAACATTTATTTTTTTTTGGTTTCAGAAAACAAATGTGCATAAATAATGTTCTGCACCATCTGCTTGTGATTAATATTACTGTTTAGAAGTGAAAGAATTTAAACAAGAGCCAAAAGGGGTCATTATGCTCCCATTACCAGTGCTTGCTTAATACAAATGATTTCTATGAAGCATCATTATAGGGGACGAGCAAGTCCTCTCCGTGATGTATCTGCCTGAGCTGGCTCACCTCTCTGCAAACAAACGGCACCTCCAAGCTCTTACTTACCAGTAAACAGAACCGTCAGAGGTTCAGCTTTTCCAACACCAAACATCTCAGCCACCTTGTTTTACTGCACAGCAAACAGCTTAATGATGGTGGGGATGAAATGCCAGATTTTTAAAAGCTGTCTCTTGACTTCTGTCTTTTACAAACAGAAAGCCGCCATCCGTCAGGTTCAAGGGAGACAAGAGACACAAAAGCACAATTTTAGCTGCAGGGAGCTCAGAGAAAGCTACTGTTAACAAAGTGAAGCTGCTGCAAGAATGGAAATATTTCCCTGCCACGATGACCTCACCAGCACGCTCCTTGCAGAGGCCAGGAGTATTTTTTTTAAATAAACCTAAGTGGTCCATGAGCGTGCGTGTATGCGCTCGGCTTTACACACGGACACCAGAAGGTACATACACACATCTGTACACACCCGCCCCAGGGCTTTTCTTTGTGCTTCATTCTATGTGGCACTAATCCTGATTAATTCTCACAAAGCTGAAAAAGCAGGGAAAAAGCCAAATGAACACCTTTGGTGAACTCCTCAGTAAATCTACAGTTCCTGCAGAGACAATGGGAATGCTCATGTTCATAACTGTAGCAACGGGACAAGGGGGAGCGGTTTTAACACCTGAAAGGGGGGAGATGGAGCTGAGATGTGGGGAAGAACTTCTCTGGTGTGAGGGTGGTGAGAGCCTGGCCTGGGTTGCCCCGAGAAGCTGTGGCTGCCCCATCCCTGGAGGAGTTCAAGGCCAGGTTGGAGGGGGCTTGGAGCAACCTGGTCTGGTGGGAGGTGTCCCTGCCCCAGGAACTGGGGGACTTTAAGGTCCTTTCCCACCCAAACAGTTTTGTGATTCAATGATATCACACCAGTGCCTGTCCCTACCAACCAGCACTCCTCCGCCCCTGGCAGCTTATGTCAAACCAAAGGAGGACTTGAGTATCTTTCTATGGGAATACTTCAGGAAAAACAAGATGGCCTGAGTGATGCACAACCCTCCATCCCTTCCTTCTGTCACAGACAGTCCAGGAAGATCTCCAGATCATCAACTCTGCACAACCTCGCACATCACAAACCAGAAACCACTTCCCAAACTCCTCATAAACGTAAAAGCTAATCAGAACCCAAGGTCCCCAAACCACAGAATCTGCACTAGTCTCCGATCAGTACAATTAAACACAAGTGGGTAACATTTATTTCATACATTGCTTTAATAAGGAGGTGTGAACGGAGAAAAAAAACCCAACAGATTAAATGCAAACGGTCTATACTTATTCTTGAACTTAACAGATTTTGGTTTGTCTTTATACAAACTTTGACTTTGTACATGATTAGACTTGTTTAATTGCTAATTCTGTTTTAAATCTAAGTTAATTTCTCATTACCCTTCCATTTCTACTTCTTATCCTCTGGGGAAAAGAGCACACTTATCATTGGGACATTCTCACATCTTCCAAAGAAGTGCTGTAGGTGTTAATCTTATGTTTACGTTTGATGTGGGTGTGATGGCTATGACTACAGCGCTGGGTTTATTAATATGCATGGCTATCACCTCATTAGTTGCAAGGTTTGTTTTGAAGTTAAGCTGTAATATTTGCTGAAATGTCTGATCTGGAATAAAAGACTTGCTCATTGTTTGTTTCCTTTGCTTTATTCCACGCTCTGCTCACAAACCGTGGGCTGCGGCGCTGCCACGCTCAGCTTCCTCACGGCGATTGCTTCTCCCCCTTCGTGATCATGGCCATGGCAATTCTGGACTTGTCAGCCTACACAAACTTCCTGCCTGGTCTGCTTTATGTGGGACAAGTCAGGGTTGCAGTCTCTTTGGTTTACCTCCAATGCATGAAACCCAGTGGCGAGCTGAAGGAGACCACCTCGAGAAACGAGCATCTTCCTTTCGTTGTCCTGCCCCCGCACCCCTTTTTAAGACACAGAAGCACACACCTCTTCTGTACCTTAAAAACAGGCACAGAGGTGTGATGAAAACCAATCCCTTGAGGAAACTCTGCTGGATGCTGGAATTTCATCTACCCCCTCCGTGGCACTTTCCAGTGCTGTTCTCACCTTGGTCAACCCAGCAACAGAGCAAGGCCAGGAAAATCTGAAGAGTGATGAAAAATCAGTTTCTGCACTTTTCTTGAGACGAGAGCAAGGACCACACGTCATCCATCAAAACCTCAGAGCTGCTCTTCAATCAAGGCAATGAGACCCATGCAGAAAGGGAGATTCTTTTTTACCAAGAAAGCAAAAATCACACCCAGGTTCTAAATTGGCAGCAGAAGAACAACAAAATGCTAGTTCTATACTAAGGCTTGACCACAAGCTCTCTCCAAATTACCTTCAGGGGGTGGCCAGAACCTTTAATGAAAAAAATTCTAAATGAAAGAAAGTTTTCAAATCTGCTTTTTCTTTTTGGGCATCACAAAAGCACAGCACAGACCGTGTAGCCTGTCCAGACTGATATCCAGCCAGGGACGGTCCAGTGGCTTTTTCTTTTATATCCAGACTGTTCATCCTCTTGCTGAGAGTAGATGGAGCTGATAAATCTCTGCATCTGGCAACATTCAGGCTAGTAGGTGAAATCTTGAAGCCATTATCAGAAAGGCAATCTCCCTGGTAACCCGTGTCTGCACCGAGCTGGCCATGGACTCTGGGTTATTTCTGTTCTTTTCATCAGGGTCAAACAGACCAGCAGCCTTAGCATTTCACTCACTCACCCTCTAATCAGGAGTAACAAAGCCAGGTTATCTCACTCTTCTGGTCACAGCACTCCTTCTCCCACCAAGGAGCTCTCACATCAGAGCGATCTCCCAGGAAGGGGATGCTCTGAGACCGAGGAGGAACCGAAGCCCATGTCCCGTTGCACAGCCACTCGCTGGGCCATCACGCAAAGGAAGGATCAATCTCCTCCTCCACCACAAACTCTCCATGAAAGCTTGAGGACAGCCTGAGGAGCTCTAAGGTGCAGGACCTCAATACATACCAGGAATCATTGTTTCCCGTTCCCTTGATCTCCTCCCTCAGCTCACAGATTTCTGGACCACTCCAGAGGTGCCCGACACCTTGCACCGATCACCCCAGGATGGTGGGGGCCAAACCCAGGCAATGCTCCTCAGCTTGCCAGACCCTTGGCACCTACTTCTGGCCACTCCAAACCTAGGCACTGCCCCAGAGGAAAGGTTCTCACTTACTCAGTTTGCAACTTAGAATTTTCCACGTCTCTCTACTCTACACTTCTCTTTCCATCACAAATGATGGCGGTTACTGCACCCTCCAACTGTGCACAGGGGCTGAGCGAGCAGATGGGTTAAATTAAACAGTATTGTTAGCAACATTAGGAACCAGAGCAGTTACTTGCAGACACTTTAGAAACATTATAAATGTAATGAGTTTTTCTTTTTTTTTTTTTTTTTTCTCTTTTCTTTTCCTTTCAGGGGTGGGGGTGGTAGAGGGGAAACGGCTTCTTTGTTCTTTAAACAGCATTTTCCACTGTTTCCAGAACTGACATTTCTGGATATTTGATGGTTCTAGTGTGTCTGAATTTACTTACCACAATCGACAAATTTTTAATAAAAAGTAACAAGATTAAAAAGCAAGAAATAAATGAGAAGTCTTAAAACCAGAGATTCGCTGCAGGAAGGAGAATAAACTGCAAAACCCCCAAAATGGCTTACGTCCAAGCAGGTTTAAAGCGTCTTTAATTATTCCTGATGGTGTTAGAGGACAGCAGACCCCAACTTTGGAGATCTGAGACTCTAGCAATGCTTGTGCCTCTCAGGTGAGATTTCTGCAGCACCTAAGAAAACTAATTACCTATATTCTATTTTCAGTGCTAGTCAAACATCTGATTTTCCTTGCTGATTTTTCCAGCTGTTTGTAACACTTAAACACCTAAATCTCTATAAAATTCATTTTTCTCTTCAGTCTTTTTCTTTGTAGGGGAAGAGGGAGGGCAATAAAAGAGAACAGCTGTAAAAATACTTTATCAGAAAATCTGCAAAGCCAATGAGTAAGATTCATTCTGCATTACCCCACTGGAATAAAACCAGATGTTGGCGTGGGCTACTGTACCTGCAGAAAGTGCTGTTAAAATAAAGTAATATGCTATTTCAATGCAAAAGAGAAAACATCTGTTACTCACCTCTGTGTAAAATCTTTAGACTCCATAAATAGGTAAGGCCTTTCACAACCTGAATATAAAAGAAAGTACACGTTAAAGATTCCTGGTAAGAAGCACTACAGCCCTCAGCTGGCTCGAGTTGTTAAAGAGCTGAGTTCCAGTGAAGAGCAGAGCCAGGATCATGGAACGGGGGAACCAAGTGTCCCTTCCAAAGGGCTGTTGGACCCAGATGGGGCCCTGCTGAGGCTGAGTGGCAATGGGTTCTTTCAGAACACAGGAGTAAGCTCCTTCTCAAGACCGGCAAGTTGAAGTCAACTGACCTTATACTGAATTCCTTCATGCATTTCAACATATTTTTAATTCATCTGTCTTCGCTGGCTGTTAAAAATCATGAAAGACAGAGTCTGTAATGATTTGTCTTCTTGCAACAAGAGCAACCCAACGAAATTACAGGCCAGAAAACAAAGTCTCTAACAGCAACAGCCTCTTCCACTTCACCTTCCTTTTCTTTTTGTTTCCATTTGGAGCATCAGTACTTTTTCTTCCTTTACTTGCCAATCTTTTACTCACTCAATGCAAATGCTGAACTTTTCTTCTTGAACCCTACAAACTGCCTTATTCTTCATATTACTCATCCTGCATCAAACACAAGCCTTACTGTATCCCACAGCCCCAGCAAATACAATTGGCACCCTTAAAAGATGAGAACTGGGGCAGGCTTTGGTCTGCTGCTCCTGGATTTGCTGCTTCCAGCAGCTGAAGTGTTAAAACCAAATTTAAAAACCTGTTACTCCAGTCCTACATTGCAGCACCCTACGTGTGAGATGCGTTTTGATGGGAATGCATAGGATATCTACTTGTATTCCCATCGCCCCAAATGACCACCCATTCCGTGTCCCTGCACAGAATCCGCACACACAGCTTGGGTAGGTCTTCCAAGATCATCGCTGGATCCAAGTGCAACTGTTTATTTCACAGAATCACAGGGATTGGAAGGGACCTTGAAAGCTCATCCAGTCCCAATCCCCTGCTGGAGCAGGAACACCTAGAGCAGGTCACGCAGGAACGCCTCCAGGTGGGTTTGTAATGGCTCCAGAGAAGGAGTCTCCACCACCTCCCTGGGCAGCCCCTTCAGTGTTCAGTCACTCTCACTGTGAAGAAATTTTTCCTCATATTTAATTGGAATCTCGTCTCTTCCAGCTTGCATCCATTGCCCCATGTCCTGTCATTAGAGCCTGGCTCCATCCTCCTGACACTCACCCTTTACATGTTTATAAATGTTAATAAGGTCACCCCTCAATGATAGGACAAGGGGTAATGGATGCAAGCTGGAAGAGAGGAGATTCCAATTAAATATGAGGAAAAATTTCTTCACAGTGAGAGTGACTGAACACTGAGGGGGCTGCCCAGGGAGGTGGTGGAGTCTCCTTCTCTGGAGACATTCCAACCCGCCTTGAGGCGTTCCTGCGTGACCTGCTCTGGGTGTTCCTGCTCCGGCAGGGGATTGGGACTGGATGAGCTTTCAAGGTCCCTTCCAATCCCTGAGATTCTGGGATTCTGTGAACTCGCACTCTGTACCCACCCGCCTCCTGGCCTCAGGCGGCCATTGCCTGTAACAAAAGGCCTCGCTCAAATTCTGCAGGCCCAGCGGTGCAGCCTTGTCCGTGTCCCCCTTTCAAAAAGCCGAATGGGGGAATTCTGCTTACGCAGCATTTTGACAGAAGAAAGAGGGGAAACAAAAAAATAATGCAAAAATAAAGGGAGTGCAACATTTCAGGCAGCCTCCAATGGGGAAAGTGATTTTGAGACTAGTGAGCTGCTTTGATTATTAAACGTATATTTAGACTATTTAAAATATTTTAAATCCTTACAATAAAATTATTTGAATTATTTGAAAGCATGTATTCGTATTGAAAAATAAAGCAACATTTCTTATGGGAAAGAAATCAACAGCTGTGAGTTATCAAACAGCTTTATTATGGAACGTGCTGAATGAGCAGCTATAGAAGACACAGTATTAAATGAACTCTCACATTCAGATCCTTCCCAGCACCAGTGTATAAAGAAATGACAAGAGATTTTCCCTTTATCCTGGCTGCAAACATGCGCAAGGGAGCCCTCCAGACAGACTAACCCCATGTAAAGGGCCGTTATTCACTTACCTTACATTTGCCTATTAGGGAAGGACTCTTAAGTAGTAAATATTATTCTAAACTGGTGCTGGAAGAGAGTATCTTTTGATTGAACATCTAGCAGGAATTATTGGTATTCAGTAAAGTAGGTTTTACAACAATGACTTGACAAAGCCTTGACACAAAAAGTACTTCTACCTGCTGTCAATCACTCACTCTTTTGACAGTTCAAGTGCACATCCTTTCAGGGAGAAGAACTTCAATCAACATTAGCACTCAAAATACAGAGCACAATGTCACCGCTTCAGAAATTGAAGTGAAAATAAATGTGTGAAGAGGGAAGCAAAGGTAGAAGAGGTTTTACCGTGGGCAGACCCAAAGAAGTACACATCGGTGTGAAGACAGGAATGGCCACAACATCGCTGTGAGGTTCCCAAGATAAACTTCCCCTTTGGAAAAAAAAGCCTTCAGCCCTTCACACAAATAAAGAACACAAGGAAGAAGAGAGATTTCCCCTTCTCATTGACACTGTCTCCTATGAGCAACCAGGATGAATTTTTACAATGAAGCCAGAGATCCTTCTAGCACCTTGGGGACCCAAGTCTCAGCAACTCTACATCTCTCTTAGCACTTTACCCTGCCCCAAAAAGAAACACACTTCTCCTCAAGCCCTGGAAAAAACTTTCCTCCTTTAAGGATTTCTTTCCACTGCCTTGCTTTATTTTCAACATTCTGTCTTTCAACCCCAAACCCCCACTCCACCTTTTACTCCTCAAAAAGCTAACCAAGAGAGAAGAGCATCGCACTCGGCAATACTTCCCTGCTGCTTTAGCCCGAGAGCTGATTGTGCATCACAATTAACGGTGACCACTTCTTCAGTGGGAAAGGGATGGCAAGGATACAGAAGAACACTGTGGTGTAAAGATGACACATACTCAACGTGGCCCTGTGAGACCTGCTTTAATTCTCAGCAGGTAAGAGCTCACATCAGGGAAAATACAGTGGCATTTGCTATCATCAGAAAATGCTTGATGGTCTCTGCAGACAAAACTCTCCTCCGGTTCCTGCCAAAGGATGAGAAAGTGTGACTGGGAGGGAGCGTACGAGAAAGGAAGCACCATTCACACCCATTAGGCAGTGCGTTCTGGGTGCATGGTAAGTGTTTAGAACAGTATTTCCAGGAAATCAGTAGCACAATAAGACTACCCTTTTGACAAGAAAGGGGTGTCTCTCAGGTGTTTCAGATCAAAGAGTGCAGGGAAATGACCTTGAGTATGACTGGGTGTCCCCTTGCCATCCCCTGTTCAGCTGACACAGCTCTTGTTCTAGACCAGCTGGAATTTCTTGTGCCTTTCCACTATGATTGAACTCGTATAACAGGAAAGGAAATAAGAAAATCATCAAGTTGTAGGGAGAGGAACACTGGAATGCTGCTAAATGCCTCTACGTACCCGCACCATTTTCCTCTGGAAATGGTTTCACTTATAAAACTTCTACAAATATAACAAAAGGGTATTCTAATTAACAGATGTGCAGGTCACGCGTATTATTAAGCAGCTTCAATAGATTAATGCATTGTACATGTCTCAGGAGAATAAAAGACAAATGACTCTGTGTACATGGTGCAAGGAAGGTAGAAAGGGGACACACAGAATTGGAAAAAAGATAAAGACGGGGCTACGGAAGCTCCAGATTTTGCCCACAAAATCCACTCACACAAGCTCTAGCTTTTGTTTGACATTCTCCTTCTCCTCAGCACACGAGCAGAAATCCTCCAGGCTTTGGGTAATCTTCACAAGCTGTTCGAGGGGTGGGAATTACTGTGTCTGTGTCCAGTACTTGGCAAAAAAGGTGCCCCAACCCACAAAAGAGGCTGCTGGGCTCCACTGCAATGTCAGACACCAAGATGCAGGGTGGTCATTTGTAAAGACTTAAAGGGGCCATTCCTGCTGCCACTGATAAATTATAGAGAAAACAAAGGCTTTCAGGCTTTCACCACCTCCTTCCAACAAGTCCTCCATGCCAACCGAGCAGAAAACCAGCACCGGAGCAGAGGAAGCTGCCAGCGCTGGTTCAGCCTCAGTGCACACCTTCTGTTACAGAGAAGCAGGAGAAAGGGGCGAGTTCCTTCTCTGGAGGCTCCTTTGTTCACCCCTCTGCTGACCCCCTGCACGCCAGCGGGCACGGAACGCGTCGCTAAAGCAGCAAATAAAATAACTAGGAAAAGTTAAGTATCAGCTCACCGTCCGTGTCAGGGAATCAGGCTTCACTAACTACCAGATTTGTAAAGAGATGACCCTGCAGGTGAACAAACCCCCCCCCAGATATATCTCGAGACATGAAAGATGGGGCTGAAGGACCACTATTATGAATAAGGGAAAACCAGGCAGAGAACATCTGCAGAATAACAAGCCAGGTGGGCTGGGGAGGATGAGGGAGACAAAACCAAGTAAGGAAACAATAAGGTCAGTTAGCTTGGGTGTATTAAATACATAATATGAAGTGAGATAAGGAAAAGGAGAAGGATGAAGCATCCAAAGAAATGTTTGAAGGCTCATCCCAGTATTATTCCACTATACACACGCTACTTGGCATCAGGAATATGAGGACACCGTGAGCAACTATCATTCATTGCTCCAGAGGGAAGAAAAGATGAAACGTTTTTACTCTGAACTAAAGGTGAAAAGCATTCAAATTCCACAAGAAACGGCTCGGCTATATAATGAGCAGATTTGAAGCTACTTAGAGGAAACAGCATCAGAGAAGGATGTTCATCACCCTGGGCAGGCCACACAAATTAAGAGAAAGTAGAGCTGTGAATTACAATGAACAGAGACTAAATAGCTGCCTGTGTTGGATTAAAGGATTTAAATTGTCAGCTTGATGTATAATGAATGTGAAAACCCAGCACTTAATTAAATGGCACATGATAGAATAACTTTGTTATGCTTTAAACCGCTTAAGTTATCAAAGTATTCCTTATATTTAGCAATTGTTTAGCAGCATCTCTCTCCCTTGTGAGATCCACTAAGGCAGCGGTCATTTAGCCTGCATTACCCTGCAGGGTCCCAGCACAGGGGTGAGAGCTCAGCCCATCCCCAGGCCTGGCTTGTGCCAAATAAAAACTTCAGCCTCCTCCTTATTTGCCTCAAGGAGTACATCTGCCACGGGGGAAGACACAGAATGTTCTGCCATTGCATTTTGGTAACAGGAACCGACTCAGTTTTGCAACCTGGGAAGCAAATCTCATTGTGTTACAGAATGAGGCCAGTCAGAATGGAAATCACTCGTGAGAATCAGCAGAAGTGGCAGACGAGGGATCACCATAAAGGCCAGGCCAGGGCTTCAGAACCACTTTTTAAAGGAACCATACAGCACAGAAGGACTTAAAGACTAAATAAAGGCGATTAAGTGGACTGCTTTATCCTACATGGGATGGTATGAAGAAACAGGGCCAGAGAGTTCTCCAGCAAATCCATGATTTTTTCATCTTATCCCATTCAATTTATCACATCCTTTTATGTTTCTCGAGCATCTGGCAACTCATGTGTTGGTCATTCAGAAGGAAGGTTTCCTTCACCCTGGTGTCCTGATGCACGCGGGAGGGTTAGGAAGAGCCTGAGGTTGGAAGGACCCTCCCTTTGACACAGACACAGTGAGGACACGGGCCTGGAGGTGACTCAGTGTCCCAAGGGGCCAGGTGCACACTCAAATCAGAGGTGTGTTACATACACAATAGAAAACCAAAAGACAAAAAGGGAAAAAAGAAGTACTTACAGCTACTGCTATTCTTCCCAGGACGTGCTCTGGAATTTTTCTATAAACATCCAACGAACCCCCTGCAGGGACAAACAAAACGTGCTTAGGTAATGCAAAATGAAACACTGCCCTAGATTTGAAGCCACGAGGGGTTTCTAGGCCTTGGTTATTAATAAAAACACCATCAATGATATAACAATAACTGTGTCGGAAATAACTGACCTTAAAAATCTACCAGACTCTGAATAAACACCTGAAAGAGTGCTCGGGTCTCTCCTCACCCACTTTACTTGTTTGTCACTTGCAGCATTAACGCTAAAACTCCTCTCAGGAAACCTCCCAGTCACAGGACAGAACATCAAAAACGGAGAACTCAACACTGTCAGGCTTGGAGGATCTTCTCAGGAATAACAAAGTCATCCCAACAAGTGACAGTAGATTTCAAAATCTAAAGTTTCCCAACCCTCGTCCCCAAAACCTGGTGCCAACATTCCATGGCATCTGAAACATTCCTTATATATGTGCTTAAAGCCAGTTTCCTCCTGATGATCAAACCAGTTGAGCATGATGGTCCGTGTATGAAAGACAAGGAGCTCCTGAGCAATTAGGTAAGTTTTGCCAGTAAACTCCAGTATGGGACAAAACTCACTGTCTGGCATAATCCTGTGCAGCCGGTGTCAGGCATTCATGGGGAAAGCAAGAAACCCCAGTCCCTCTAATGGCCCTACAGACCTTCCCAAGGGACTGGGGAGGATCCTTTCCTTCAGCCAAACAGATTCATTCCAAGTAGAATGGGAGAAAAATAAATCAATAAAAAAGGACAAGCACCAAGCAAACCACCATTAGCTTGCAAGAGTGTGTTGTCCTACTCAAGGCCTGAGGCTCTCAGAAGCGCTCAGCACTGATGGAACTGTGTTCCCAGTGTAGCACATGGGTTTTACTGAGGATACCACAGGGGAAAGTTAGGCCAATACCCAGCAATTAAGAAAACTACACCTTATACTTTGCTCACAGTTCATTTTTCAAAAGTACAAAGTCCTCCACTCTGAAATGCTGCAATCCAAACACGTCACAAGGTCCTTATTCCACTCTTTGGCCTTAATTATACAACAGTTCCCATTTATGCTGTACTACTTATTCTAAAGGGGGTGGGGGGTGTGTGTAATTGTTGTTGGGGTTTTCCCCTCTTTTTCCTCATGATCTCTACTGCCAGAAACGGTGTCTGTCCTCACTAATGTTGCTCTGACTCTAGCCAGTTGAAACTAGTTGTTCATTAATTTAATCTTTCAACTTACATGTGTCCACATCGCCCGGCGACTGTAACAAACCTCAGTTTTCCAAGTTAAACACTATTTAATAGAAGTAAGAGGACGTAGCATCACAGATACCTACTGCTCACTGCACAGGCCAAACAGAAGGCATTTATACAGCAGGTGGTTCCTGCTAAAGCTTATAACTCATCCTTAAATTCTGGACAAAGAAGAGACCTATTTTCATACACCACACTGCAAAGTCTTCCTACTGGAGATGTCACTAAGGGTAGCGCTGTTTGAAAAACGAAGGAAAGTCTCTCTGTGCTAACCATCAGGGGAAATCTGCCAACTTCTATGGAGAAACACTTCTGTAGCAGGTAACATTTCCAAACCTAAACACGTCAGGTCAGCTCCCAAACCTGCGTACAGCGACAACCCACACCTCTCGCTGCTTTTAAGGGCACGTTAGTGGGTGCTCAGCAGCGACAAGGAAAAAAGACAACGGCCTAAGTAGAAGGTGATAGTAGGTTTCACCATCTTCACTTTTATTACTAATATAACAGGGCAAAGATTAGAAAGCCCCATTTTCACATCTCTCTTGATCTTTAAGATCAGCTGGCAGGCGGGAGGGTGATCCAGGTCAGCTCAACCTCAGGATTTCGGTATCTGCAGAGTTGGAATTACTTGGCTTTTCCTGCTTGCAGGTGACAGGAAAGACCCAGTATGGTTCTATATGGGCATCTTTTCCTCACGTGTACCCCTAAGCCATGAATATCCCAAAAGATGCAGATCCACCTCTATTTATGCAGTTTCAAATGGAAATACCTACATTTTGTAACACGGTACAGGATATAACTGGGCAGAGTCCTGGGATATGGATTTAGGAAATATTATAAACTGGCCTAGGACAGTCAAAAGGGTTAAAAACTTGCCAAGGTTAAAGCTGTTCATCTGCAAGATGAGGAAGCATTTTTTCTTATCTCTACCTGCATCCTTACACATCAAAATTAAAGGTCTGGGGGGAAAAAAAAAAGAAGGCAAGGTCCCTTTATTTGCATTTTGTTCTTCCTTTAAAAGATTGCTGTGCTTTTCTGCCAGAAGGAGTGCACAACATGAGGCAGACCAGAGGTCATCTCCAGCATAATTCCAAGTAATTTGGGCATGGTCAGTAAACACCGTTGTTGTGCAACACCACGAGGGATGCATACCCTAAAGGCTGAAATATTTTCAAGACAAGAATTCAGAATGGGGAGTATTTATATCCCTCATTTTTTAAAAAAACCCCACAACCCTCTGAATTGTAGGAGCACATATATTCTAGGCAGATGCCTGTTTTGGCGTGAGCAGATGCCTCCTTACTGCATGTGGCTACTGCTTAACACAGGCTGGCAAGTCAGAGAGCAACTGCAAGGACAGAGGGGAGAAATGGCTAAGAGCCACACAGCCCGAGAACAGCAACCAATTTAACTTTGGGGGCTTTTGTTGAATAAATGGAATGCTTTTTCATCAAACATGGCAAATCTGAGGGAATACTCACACTTACAGGGCACAGCGATCACTGGGCAGAGGTAGTGAATGTAAAAAGAGAGAAATAACAGCAATAACAGACCGTTTTAACAGGGAGAAAACAAAATGCACCGTAAAACCCTAAAGGGCTTTACTCGTGGTCCCCATCAGAAAGGGAGCATCTACTCAACGATGCTTAATGGCACACATTTGGCTTTGGAAATCTTTCCTGCCAGAAAGCCTCCCCTCCACAGTAAATTATTTGTGAGATCCTTACTTCTTTATATCCAGCTTAACCGAAGCTTTGAGAAAAACCTGGATAAAGGGCATAAAACGCCGGCTCGTAAGAAATTCCTGGAGAGAGTAACAGCCTCTTGCTGGTAACAACCCGGTGGTAAGAGCTGAACGCTGCGAAGGGGGTTCTGGTGCACGAGACACAAGGGGACTGGCATCTGTCACCAGCCACGCTCTCAAAATCGATACACAGAGGGCAGCAATGATCATAAATGTCTGGAATCGGTAGACTTTCCCTGCCTGTTCTCCAAGAACGGCACCCAGTACGAGATTTCAGAGCAAAGCACTGACACAGCTCCGTAACGACGGCAGCATCGGACCGCGGGGAAGGGGACACGCTCGGTCTGAGGACTCACGTCGGGAGAAAACAAGAGCACACCCGAAAAAAGGAGCTCCAGCACAGCAGCACTAAACAGCTGCGTTAGAAAATGATTCCTCCTCTTGCAATTAAAGAAACTATTTCCACTGAAAACACATAGGACATTGGGTTAATAGATTTCTTTAAAAGAAAATCTGTTTTGGCTATCAAAACAGTGAAAGTGAGGAACAGCTGTTTTGTCAGCGAGGACAGATTGTATGGAAGACTCAAATATCACACCACAAATTAAGCCAGCATTTATTTCTCTTCTATTTACATTTTCAATAAAAGTAAGCGAAGTTACACTGGGGAAACTACAGCATACCATGGAGAATATAACACAATCCCAGTGCTAACCTGGTTTGGTAAAAAGCCACCTGCAAAGTGGTGGCTTTAATTAATACTTTGCATTTTCGAGTCATACCACTGCATTTTGCTCCGTTCTGGAAAAGCATGTCTTTGTTCTGATTTCCCCATTTAGGTACTTAGCAATCAAAAGCACACTGAATACACAACTCACCATCCATGAACTCTGTACACAAGGAAATTCTGTTTTCTACAAAAAAAGCCCCATAAAATCCTATGATGTATGATGAGTCACACTGGAAGGAGAAAGGAAAAAGAGAAGCCGGTTTAAAAATGTGCAGTGAGAGGATTATAAGGAAGAATAATCAAAATGAGAAAAAGCATGTACCTTATAAAGAATTTCTAACTCCGACATTATCTGCTTCTGGAGTTCCAGTGTTATATCTAAGGGTATGACCTAAAATACAAAGAATGGACTTATGGTTAGCACCGACAGAAAAAGTGAATGACTCAAAGCTAAAAAAGCGACCTTGGAATGGTAGTTACCCTCGTGTGAGAAAAGGAAAGGGAGGAATAGGTGGTGAGAATATTTTAGCAGAGCCACAAGCAAAGGAAGGAAATGGAAACGAAAGGACAGACTGACTTACTTTTAAAAGTCAGTTATAAGTAAACTAAGTTAAACAGCCAATTGTATCCACGGAACGTCCTACAGTTTGTGGTTTAACCCTTTGCCCAAGAAGCCGAGGACAAGCACCACACGGAACACGAAGAGCAGGTCAGTAAACTCAAGAGATGCTGCTTATTCACCCTAAATGCCATCACCCCCTGCTCAGTACAGCCTCCTTCGCCTCCTCCTCCTCTTCCTCTGCCCAGCACCGATTTTTCCCACTACAGGGATGACTTGCAAAGAAGCCCAGGAGGCTGAATGGGCCTTGCTGAATGGGCTGATGTTAACACCAAGGGCTAAATGAATACTGCAGTATTCAAAGTATCTCTGGATGTCTCAGTGGAGCCCTAAAGGAGCAGCTCTAACCACCCACTTTTACAGTTTCAGTTTCTTTAATATTTACCCCCTATTTTCTATCAGTTCCTAACCTTGTATGAAACATGGAAACCTGTCCAATACAGAAGGGAAAAACGCCGCTGGTGGCAGCTGGTGCAGATGCTCCAGGTAAGCATCACCAAAGCGTCCCTCAAAACTATCACAACCAACCTGGTGTTGAGCTCTCGGCAGCTCAGACCAGCTGCTCACCCTCACGCTCTTCTCTGGCTTCCTCCACTCCATCCATGCCCTCCTTTTTCATCATTTCAGGCCAGGGTGCTATGCAGGACTAAAGCACCGAGCGCTGCAGTGGAAGTGGGGTGACCGGGGTTTATAAGTTTTGAGGATTCCCAACACAGACCCTCTCAAGAAGGATGGTGGTTCCCACAGAACCAGCACCAAAAACCAGTTTTCACAGACAATTCTTTGCCATGATTATTTGAAAATTTGCACACTCAATTATTAAGTACTACGATAGAAGCCAAAATGGACTTCAAATGCATTTAGCGGGGCTCAGCCTGCTACCACACAGTGTTTTACAATCCAATGCTTTAAGCTAAAAGGAAACAAAATCTAATCAGTTTGCAGAATTAGCAGAATAGACATAACAGGCTGCATGTACTGCTGACGAAACAAAATACAGAGAGACCATTTCCAAACACAGGCACTCTACAGCATCAAAATCTGTCTGAAAGAAAAAACGATAACCTGTTTCTATCAAGACTTTGCTTTAGGGTTATTTATAAAAGCTGTCACTAAACTAAATTGTAAGTGTAATACAGGGCCGCCAAGAAACGTTTAACACACTTGTCTAGATCAATAATCATTTGCCAACAATATTCACTTACATTTTTCCAGCGTGAAAAACTTGAAATCATTTGCTGGAATACCATCACTTTTACCCACTGAATATTAACAGCATCGAATCTCGTCAACAGGATAAAATTAAAACTTTAGGGCACTAAATTCTGCTCAGAGTGAGAGATTTCCCTGCCTGGATCACGGCAAAGGCTCCCCGGCCCTGCCCCACGACTAGTTAGCATGATCGGCGTCAAATCCATCCCCGACATCCAATCAACCAAGACCCGCCAAGGAAGAAAGGTCTCCGGCTCATTTGCATTTCCTATAATTACATACAGACCCTGCATTCTAATGGTGAGACAACCTGGAGAAGCAGAGCTCCCCCATGTACCGATGTGGAGGATAGAGAGGGTAGAGCACGGCCAGGAATACGGGGAGTACGTGAACATCACCGTAAAATTAATTAGGAGAGACCACCAGCTCACTTTCTCTGGATAATTATGGTACAGAAGTGTTCTCTTGCATCTGAACACACATAGTTTGGGGGAACTTGTAACACTGGAGAGACACCCACCCCATGTCAGGGCTGGAGGAACCTTATGGTATTTACAGCATTGAAACGGGGGCAGAAATAGGAAAAAACCCAATAACTCCATACAGCGCTGCCTTGACCTGCACTTGTGAGCTCCACGGTCCTAGTCCTTTGGCATGAAACTTCTAAGCATATTTAGAAAATGAAGTTTGTATGGGTGAAACAACTTTGAAGAGCACGTGAGCTGAGAGTGTTAAAGATGGGCTGGAGCAGCGTCTAAAGCAAGAGGAAAACCCACTCAACCCCTCCCCAAACCCACTGCTACCAACGAGGATTTGGCTGCACCTTCCACACCTGTAACACAGCTGAGAAAACGAGCTGGAACACAAGACAAACAGCACTTTTGGAAGAACTCTGTAGCAAAAAATCACTGCTATTTTACCAGAGCAGAAAAGTAGAACCCAATTAATCCAGGGGGTAAAGTAACACGTGCTGTTCAACACTTGGGGGAACAGAGTTACTCAACAAGTTCACATTAGAAGGTACAACAGAAGTCCAAGGAGCAGAGGAGCTCGGGGTGAGGGGGTGTCCCCAGCCAGCCCTGCCCACCAAGGAGCACCCAGCCTGGGGGACACAGATGAACAGGACTGCTTAGAGATGGGGCCCACGGTAACCTGGCCCACTGGGGAAGATGGTCTGGCCACTGAGCTCTGGCACTTGCCCCAGTTTCAAAACTACCCAAAACGGTGCCTCAAAGGTAGAGCTGGAGAAAGATCCTAGACAAAAAGAGCATTTTTAATTATTTTTTAAAAATAATTTAAATAACATAGCAGGCCTCCAGGATTCAGCAATGGGCTCCAAGCACTCCTGCACATCTTCCTCATCCAGTTCCTGCCTAAAATACAGCAAACTTGGAACCACTTGACACACCTGTAACCTACCTGAACTCAACACACCGTACGTTTCAAGCCAAAAGGGTTAATACCTGAGCATATTTCCTCTGCTCTCCACTACACCTCCAGGACAAATAAGGATGAGTTGTCAAGTTAAATACAAGCAGTCAAGTGACTGAATTATAATTTACTCTGTGCTCAATTTAAATTAGTGTGAGGCTATTAAAATATACAGTATAAATACGGCAATTCATCACAAGCTGTCATGGATGACTTCATCTATTTGCTGGAGTGGCATACGTTCCACTAAAGGGAACGAGAGCAAAATCACAGGTCAAATTAAGCTGCTATTCTGTTTTAATTCACTTATTTAATCCGTGGCGACATAATTGTCTTTTACAGTATGTACAACTCAAAGGAAATTTGGGAGCATTATAGTCAGTATACAAATGATTAATCAAATGGTCCATTTAAATGCTAGCTTAAGAGCAGGAGGAACCAAAAGCGGGTGAAGAGCAGCATTCAGCCAGCACACGCTCCAGTTTTTCGTTTGGATTTTTCCCTCTAATTAGAAAAAAGTTACCTTTGAAAAAGATCTATTAAATCCTCTGCATGTTACCTACCTGCAGAGTTTACACAGAGCAGGTCAGGTCATTAACATAGGCATTAGCATTACCTGTTCAATATATTTGCAAGATTATCTACCAGCTGAAAGCATTTTAATCACCAGGTTTTCAGGATGTTTTTATCTTGTCCTATCGAATCTGTGGAGTATCATCCAAAAAAAACCCCAAAACCCCCCAACAAAACCCAAACCAAGCCCCCCCCCCCCCAAACCCGCAGAACTCAGCTTTCCCAGATCCATCCAGTGACGTTCCTATTAGCACAGTAATCCCCTGTCAAAGCACTTGATCCGTGAGATGATCCTGTCACACGCTGGCGTTCCCATCCTCTTTCTGATGCCGCCGAGCCCGGGCCAGAGACGTGTTCACTAATTTTCTTAATGGCGCAAGTCGGCAGCACCACGGTCGTAGCAGGTTCCCCGACCTCCAGCTCGGGAGCATGTTACTTTAAACCATGATAACACACACACACATTGATTTATTATTTCTTCTGAAATCACACGAAAAAAACAACATAATGGAGAGTGACAGGACCACCACGAGTAGTATCTACTGGAGAAGGCAGTCTCTCCAGCCTTCAGGATGTTGATTATCCATGAGGACTAAGTGATCCTGTGGACTCCGAGGGAAAGAAGGAGGTGAAATTGCTGGGGGAAAAGGCTTTTTGCCACAGGGAGGTGATTTCAATTAACCTTGCAAAGGGTGAACTCATTTCCCCTCCAGCCTGTGGGAGTTTTCTCTTGCTCCACCTCCTCCCCAGGCTGGTTCTGAAGGCACCCCCAGCCCCACCGAGGTGCTGGTGAGCGGTGGTGCCGGCGCCAAGCAGAACCCACAGAGAAGATGCTCTCTGTAGAGCTGGAAAAAGATTGTCTGAGTAACCACCACAGCAGGTACCAGGGAAAAGCAGCATCCTTACACAAGCCCAGAACTTAAGGGAAGAGCTTTTTCAGTTCCACATGGAAAGTTGCAATAAAAAAAATATACTTTTTCGTATTATCTTTACTTCTGTGTCTACTAAACCTCAGAATTCCTGTAAATTCCTCAGAAGTTACTGCTCATGACAGGGTTAGGAATGACAGACACCACTTGAAAGGGCTTTTTCGAAGTCACTTGTGCAAAAACCTCTTCAAGTGATATTTGCATTCCATGTAATTAGAAGTTATTTGGACATTATTTCAATTTCTGTACTTTCCACATGTAGAGAGTAACTTCCAGCCCAGCAGTAACCATCTGCCTTTATTCAATTCATTGGGAAGTCAAAGCTTTTCTCCTACTGGGGTGCAGGGATTTAGACAGTCCTTAGCAAAGCTGAAACAAAATCTCCTTTCAGTAAATTATATCTATTAGAAACACAGGACAATCTGAGCTCAACTCTGAAAGTTTCCCATAGATGTAAATATTGCCAGGTAAAAACAAAAGTTTCATTTGAAGCCTCTTACATCTTTAAATTTCATTTAACACTGATTCTACTTGCAGCAACCAGCTCTCATCATGCCTCTTGCCTTCCCCTCCCACCCCCACATCCTTTCAGTCTAACTCAGTTACAGCACTATTTAATGATTAAATGAAGACAAAAAAAGAAATGAGATTTTACAGCTTTCTAAGTAATTATTCCATAAATTATATCTTTAAAATATACCTCTTTTTGGATCCCAAACTATTGATTGGCATTGTATAAATGCAACAATTACTTTGTTCTGCAAAAGCCTCAACTGCTTTGATTTTAAACAAAATCACAAACAAAAAAAAAGTAAAACATAAAAAAAAATGTTTTATATATTAAAAAGGACATATTTCATTTTTTCTAATTATTAATAATTTAGAAACTTAGTGTAACAAGTGATATTCAGGAGTTGGTGTGCTGTTGTCAGAGTTGTGCTATGAGTTTAACCACAGCCTTAACTGAACTTCAGGTAAGAGTGGCCTTTATCTGAGCCCACCACAGGACACAGCTTCAACCACCAAAAACTCTAACAAGGACTAAAAAAAAATAGAAGCCAAATCAGTTGGATAAAAAACAATCAGGGAGGAAAGGTACACTAAAATAAACAAACCTGTTAAAAACCTCTTAAACCCTACCAAATCTCCTAGGAAAACAGTATTATCCCAAAGCAAACAGGGCAATTCTCTGAGGTTGCAGAGACCTCCCTGAAACCCCCTGGGAGGAGGTGGTGGTACCAACACCCCGTGTCACAGCAGGTCCTGGGGGAGAAACCTGGATTCTGGGAATTCGGGGCTCATTTGGAATGACTAGATTTATGGAGTGGGGTTTTCCTGCATAAACAATGTAGACTTTAATGCTATAAAACAAATTGAGAGCGAACAATCAGAGGGAGGGGAAGGAAACCAAGGTCAAGAAAGAATAGAGAGAAAGAGAGAGAGGAAGAAAATTACTGTAATATCTTACCTTTACTGCTAGTATTTTTCCACTAGGGACATGATATGCCCTGCATGAGGGAAAAAATTAAATAACTTGAGAACAGATAAAATTACCTCTATACATATGTGCAACATGTATACACTAATTTCACAGAAAAATGACTTGGAGCTAATACGTTCCCCATTAAACCAATTTTATATAGCATTCCTGAAGAAAGACTGATGAAAACAATCCATCACAAGAATATACTTACAATGAAACCATTTTGCAGGCTTTAACATCTGCATGTTTTGTATAAAACCTACACAGTGAAGGCTTCCATGCAGCACAACTGCAAACTTGCAGGGATGAATTCATCCGCTTTTCACGTTTTCTTAACACAAAAAATTTATGGTGTAGCCGCTATTCAGAATCTTCACGTAAAGTTTGCCAATCCCAAGGGTATTTTCNTTTATGGTGTAGCCGTTATTCAGAATCTTCACGTAAAACAAGGTTTATCACACAGAGTTTGCCAATCCCAAGGGTATTTTCCATGGCAAGACAGGGAGACACACAGCTCCGTTGATTAAAGGGAAGTGAAACAGGTAATGACTGGTTCTTTACCACAACCTAGGGGCCCACAGCAAGTATTAGTGAACTGAACTTTCTGCATTTGTATGTAAGATTGGAGTGCACGTAGAAGGGCAGAAAGCATCGTTGTTAACGCTCACATGTGCCCAAAGTAATTTTCCACAGTATTTCAAGAGCAGTTTGTCTTAATTTCTGAAGACAAATATTTATAATTGGCTATTTAACAATGACTTGTGTATTCTTAACCATGAAAATTGTAAGAAAACAAAGAGGAGGGTGAAAAAAACGCCTACTAAAAATCTGATGTAATTTTGCATAAAACCAAAACCATTAAGGGCTTTCCTCTTCACTAGTTTTATTGTCTCGTACTGATTTATGACACCATGCACAGCAATGCCATATATGTGGCACCATCTTTAAAGAATTATAAAGTTTTACCACTATCTACCCCTAGCAATTATTACTGGAGGAGAAAGGCTTTAATAGTTGGGTTTTTTTCAGGCAAAATCATAGGCAGCACAAGGCGAGACCGTTGTTTAATCTTATTTATGACTTATGTCATTTCTGTTAATAGCTTGGAAGTTTCTAAAATCTTCACCTTAATTTAATAACTCCTGGATAAACACTTACAGAAGCGAAGCGGCAGGAGCTTTCGGGAACAAACACTGTTAAAAAGGCACACGAAAAATCAGTGTTATACTGAAGAAGTCTATCTGTATCAGTCCAACAAAACCATCAGAGGAGGCTCTGGCAAACGGGTGGCCGAATGTGTGTCCGTGAATCCAAGGGAGGAAAAGGACTGGGCTGTAACTATGGATGACTCAACGGTGGCAAAACATTATGGACTTAAGAGCCCAGCAGAAATGATAAGGAACTGAACAGGTTGAGATAGGATGCTTAACGTCTGTTAGCTTAATATGGACTGTGCCGGACAGTTTGGCAACTTAATTAGCTTGTCAAGAAAGCTGATCTTTTTTCCATAAGAGAGATCTCCTGTTTCCAAGTGAATTAAAAGGGAAGACTTGATTATTTAATTATGATGCACGCTAATTCATCCGTGGAAGTTTGGGTTAAATTTCCAGCAGAGGGCAGATACCTGGTTTGGTTTACAGAGCCCTGACAGTACCAATTTAACATTTAATTATCGCTGAGAATTGGATCACAAAGGAGATACCGTGCCCATGGGTAGAGCGTGTCCAGTGGCTCCGCAAATGCCGTGCTACCTGGGAGGAAAGGCATTTGTTTACTCCAGGCTGATCCGGCATCTCCATTGTCCTGACCTTCCTCCACACAATAACTGTAAAGTGATTAATGAAGGTTGAATAGGAGCTTTGGTTACACCAAAAGACAACCCTACACCTCCGTAGTCTTTTAATTAACAGCTAACACTTCAAATTAGTCTGTAGTTGCTACAGTAATTACCCGTTCCAATGAGTGTGTAGGGAAAACGGGTTTTGTTAGATATTATGTAGAAGTCTAAGTTGGAACTGATCATTTTGGTTACAGTCAGCAGAGCTAAAGCTTGAAGATTTAGAGCCTTTATGCTGCTTCAGAAGGATGCACTAAAAAAAATCCCAGAGAATAATGTGCACAGCATTCCCGGTCACAAGTGGTGTTCCTCAGGGCTCAGTACTGGGGCCTTTCCTTTTTAATATTTTCATCAATGATATAGATAAGGACATAGAAAACACTATTAGTAAGTTCGCAGATGACACTAAGTTGGGTGGGAGTGTTGATCTGCTTGAGGACAGGGAAGCTCTACAGAGGGACCTGGACAGACTGGATGGATGGGCCAATGTTAATGGCATGGCCTTCAACGAGGCCAAGTGCCGGGTCCTGCACTTGGGCCACAACAACCCCATGCATCGCTACAGGCTTGGGGCAGTGTGGCTGGAGCTGCCTGGCAGAAAAGGACCTGGGGGTGCTGGTCGACAGGAGGCTGAACATGAGCCAGCAGTGTGCCCAGGTGGCCAAGAAGGCCAATGGCATCCTGGCTTGCATAAAGAATAGTGTGACCAGCAGAAGTAGGGAGGTGATTGTCCCCCTGTACTCAGCACTGGTTAGGCCACACCTTGAGTATTGTGTCCAGTTCTGGGCACCTCAGCACAAGAGAGATATCGAGGTGCTGGAGCGAGTACAGAGGAGGGCAACAAAGCTGGTGAGAGGCCTGGAAAACAAGGCTTATGAGGATCGATTGAGGGAGTTGGGGTTGTTTAGCCTGAGGAAGAGGAGGCTGAGGGGAGACCTCATCACTCTCTACAACTGCTTGAAAGGGCACTGTAGAGATATTGGTGCTGGTCTCTTCTCACGGGCAATGAGCGACAGGACAAGAGGGAATGGCTGCAAGCTGCAGCAGGGTAGGGTTAGGCTGGACATGAGGAAAAAGTTTTTCCCAGAGAGAGTGGTCAGTCAGTGGAATCAGCTGCCCAGGGAGGTGGTGGAGTCCCCATCCCTGACTGTGTTTCAGAGAAGATTAGATGTGGTGTTGAGGGATCTAGTGTAGGGGAGAACTTGTAGAGTAGGGCTGATGGTTGGACTTGATGATCCCAAGGGTCTCTTCCAACCTAAATGATTCTATGATTCTATGAAGAAAACCACCCTTTTTGAGCATTTAGCACCCGTCGGTAGGGCTGTGGATGCCTACGAGGAGACTAAGCTAACATTCATACTCCAGAGGCAATGTGAAGTCTCATCTCAAGGGTCAGCTCTCACAGATTTCAGTGTCACCTCCAAAAGTAAGCAAACATCAACGTAGAACCAGATCATTAGACGAGGCAAAGTCGCAAAAAGGCAAAAGGTTCCTGAGAAACGCTCTGCATTTCAGTGAACACACACTTAAAAATCTTCCAGGATGGGAGGGAAACTATGCCACCTCATAAACAGTTAGAACAGCAGCAGCTCTTCTTGCTAGGAAGGCATCTGAGCGGTGCCTAACAGTAAAGACAAGTGGATGTTAAAAGACGAGTGAAAACAGTTGCTGAATAGCTGCAGAAGTATTTAAAGAGGAATGTAAAGAGCAGGAATCAAATGCATTGAAATGCAAAATATTCCAAGAAAAAGCTGTTTTGACGTTTGGCAAAGTTCCATTCCTCGCAGAAACCAGCTCTGGGAGAACAAGTTCATTTTTCTGCATTTCGTCGTTGAGGTTTGGTTTGGGTTTGATTTTGACCCCCTGCAAGAGCTGTGAGGGTGGAGTGAGAAGAGGCAGCTATGAATCCTTTACCATTAAGGAGAAATCAAAGAGACACCGAGAGCCAACCTCTGCAATGAGAAGTTTAAAAAGTGAGTCTGAACACTTGATACCAGTGTCAGCTATTAAATATATAACAGTGATTGTTTAAGTTGCGTTGCAATTCGCCCACCACGGGAAGCTGGTTCCCATGTGCATTTCCCCTTCCCTCCCTGGCTCTTACTTAAACTGGGAATTTCTAGGACAAATGCCATGGCAAGGACTGGTCTTTTCTCTGGAGAGAGAATTCCTGCACAGATATTGGGACAAGTTAATAACATATTCTTAGGCAGGGTCTGATCTAGATGCCAGGTTGGAGAATCCCATCTACCTCAAGCTTGATGTTTTATTATGTGAAGTGCAATGAGATCAGTGACAGCTTTCTCCTCTACTAAAAATACTTGTTAGGTATCTATTAGAAAGTCTTGAAAGAGTATTTATTATAATAGTAGAAAACTAAAACCAACAGCAATTGGATAATTTGGTGCCCAACTTCTGCACATAAAGAAACTGTAATTCCAGCATGCTGCACCCAACTACCTTCTACTTTTATTTTAAAACAGATAGCTGTTAGCTACCGTAGCCACAGCGGTTTATGGCTGAGGATAATGATCAAAGGTATTCTGGGAAAGGAAAAAAAGGCAAAAAGCAGAGTTCAGTGACATCTTCAAAGTGAAGAGCAAAGGCTAGTGGCTGAAAACTGCGTTTTGGTGGAGGATGCAGCAGACATCTGCTTTTGGGAGGTTCTCCCAGGGAACACGCACGGCAGGCGATGCAGAGAGGGTGCCTGAAAGCTGCTCCACGCTGTCTGTGAAAGGACAGGCAGACTTCAACCACTGTGTGTCTCGAGACATTCCCATCAGGGAATAGAAATTTAAATCTCTTCCTCCCCATTCCCACTAGAGTTCGTTATTCTGAGCCCTTTACATCCATTACAACGAACAGCTTCTAAGCAAGACTGGCACAGTTGTGTCAAATATTTTATTAACCTTGACTATCAACCATATCCCCAGACATTTAAAACCCTGAAGGGACCCATGTGAGCCAAGTCCTTTAGCATAACTTTGTCTCCTCTGCTCTGACAAAGAAGAGAGCACTTCGGGGAGCACTGCAAAGGAGCTCGCCCAACCGTGTGGCAAGACTGGGTTATACTGGGGAATAAGCTGGTGCGAGCAAGGGTGCTCGCTCTGCTCCAACAAACCCCTCCAGCTAAGCTGGAAAAAACCTTCTGCTGGACTGCAGAGTACAGTGTGTGCATCCCCTGTGTTCCAGACTATAAAAATCAATATCATGGAAAAGTAGAATAGGGCTTGGGGGGAACTGCCAGCTCCTCGGCATCGCTCCCCCCCATTTACAAGATGTGTTTCTACAGGAAAGCAAATTAGAAACTGAAAGTGTCAGAAGCAGCTGGCTTCTCTTTTAAAAAGAAAAGGAAGAAAAAGGTAACTGAGTTTCACATTGCCCTGAGGTCTGCTGCAAAGATAACCAGAGGAGAAGCATAAGTTCTTTTTGCTTAATCCTCTTTATGGAATAAACCATCGTCCATCCAAATATTTAATGCTAAAAAAACTCACACACCCATAGCAAGTTTCTACTCAGTTTAAAAGTAAACCAAACAAAACCAATCAAGCAGAACACGCACAAGCTTCTTAATAAATAGCTCAGATGGCAAACAAAAACTTTCTCCCTCTTTCAACTTGCTAAGACTCACAATTTCCTATTCTCCCTGTGAGAAATTCTACCTAAAAGCACAGTGGGGAGCTCCATTACTCGCTGTGACTGTGGTATAATTTCTTCCAGGGCAAGCAAAGAATTCACTTCAGGTTTCAACGTGCAGGCACTCAAAAGAAACAGCAATTTTCAATTTGTTTTCTCATTTTTAGCTGTAAAGCATTTGCCCAGGTATGGGTGGTTTAAGGCTGGTCACATCAGAAGCGTGGGCTCAGGAAGCACAGACGGACGAGCTTTCGAAAACCGCTTTCCCTAACACATCCGGTAACCTCTACTACAAACTAAGTTTACTGGTATCTGAAAACCCTAAATAAATGCAGCCTCTTTCTAGAAGCAAAAATTCATTAAAGTGATTATGTCATCCTCGTGCAAAAAGGGCTGCAGAAGATCCTGCTTCCCATCCGTTCTCTCTGGACACCGGGATACATTTTTCTGTGTTTCCCCCCAACAGCCACGGAGGCAATTTCTAATCAATAAGATATTCCTTGGCAAGACCAAATGATTCAAGGGAAAGCCATGACCTGTCTGCTACGCCAATGAGTCAGCCCCTTCCCTCCCCAGAAATATAACTAGCATCAGCAAATATGACAAAATGATGTAGTGACAGCACCGTTCCATTAGCGACGTGAGTGCAGGACGCGGGGACACGACGCTCCCCTCTGGTCGAGGGACCAGAGAAACTTATGGCTGATGCCACAATTATGGCTGATGCCCCAAACTCCCATCTGCTGTAGCTTCACTGGCTCACGTGAAGCGTTGGTGTGTCATTCTGCTGAGCGCTGCTGTCAGGAGGTGAAAGGGTGGCTGAAAGGGACCTCTGCACACCTAAACCCTAGTTCAGCCACAGCTTTGTCCAGCTCTTTGCTAAAAGCCCCAGAGATAGAGACCCCCCTCTGCCTCTCTCATGTCCTGTTCAAATGCTGAACCATCTTATTTGAGAAGAGATTTCTCCTAGTGGCCAATATCAACTTTCCAAGGTGGGAACCTGAGACCACAAAGTGAAAAATGAAGGTAAATATTTCAGGTTCTCTGTCTCTTCTGCTTCACACCTCGGGATGCGTTCATTACAAGCATCTGTTAGACACATCAAGACATCACTTCACCCGAGGAGAATCACAAGGACTGCCCCACATCCCCAGCTCACCCGTGGCACCGCACTGATGGACCGCAGAGGAAGTCCTCCAGACATCCTCCTCGCTCAACGCACACGATAACACGCACAAAAGGTCTCTGGGACCCAGGCAGAGCATCTCCTAACAGAAAGGAAGCTATGGAAGCCCTAGGTTTCTTATTTGAGTTAAGAAGTTACCCCAAAAGGCTGTGGCCGCAGCGAGCAGCACCTTCAGACGTGAGGGCACCGACCGAAGCCGAACCGCACCTTTTCCTGCTCTAGGAGAAATAACCCAGAGCGAAATGTCTGTGCTGGTGTCGTGCAAGATGAACACAGTTCTCTAAGTGTTATGCACTGCAGAATGACATGCCAGTCACCAGCTGCACACTATTCGCAGCAAATCACCCACAGATTTGGTTTACTGGTAATTTTTTTCCTGTTTTGTTTTGTGTTGGTTTTTTTTTTTAACTCCCCCTTTTTTTTCCTAACGCTGCCACTGTCTGCCACGAGAGTCTCCTGGAGACTCTGGCAGTCTAATGCTAGCATTGTCACGTCCTCAGATGGCCATCTAAAGAAACAGATTCAAATTGTTTCTAGGAAATAAACACTTTGACAGTTGTTGCCTTCTGCAATAGACAAACACATTAGCCCGACTCTCTGGCTGTTAGAACAGGAAATCCAAAGTGCAGAGCAGTTGTCAAAAGGAGCTTTTATGGGACTGTGCGAGTTCAAACAGCCATCTCCACCAACCTCCCCTCTATGTAAAATCCCATTACAGATGCTTGAGTACTGATTGCAAAATGATTTGTTGCTAAACTAGAAAACAAACAAACAAACAAACAAACAAAAATAGTTGTATCTAAATTTTGAACTTTTCAATAGGGCAAAATTGGCACTAGGAGCTGAGACAAAGAAAATGCCAAGTAGCAAAATGTCTCACGTAACCCATTTCTGTGGGAAAGAGGGGGTTTTGGCATCCAAGCCTGAGCGCAGCAGAATGAATCCCTCACCTCCTCTACGCTGTAACCTACTGCTAGTCCCATCTGTTACCACTTCCATTAGTCTCCTCCTCTGCAGCCAAACATCCAGGGTCATCCTTTGAAAACCGGACTACAAGTCTTTCTCCTTGTACCCATCCCGTTGCGATTCCCTGCCCATTCCTTGGGGAGACCTGTACAGACAGAAAGGACTAGAGATGGAGATGGCATTGCTGTGACACTGCTTGAGGAGGCCACGGTGCCGCCACCACCAACTGCAGGTCACACACTACCCCAGGACCAACCCGGATCAGATGCAGACACAGTAACGGGTTTCAGCTGCTGGCTTTAAACTAGCTGAAAGGACAAAAGACAGCAGAGCAGTCACAAGCTTATTCTGACATGGACAGGCATTATCTGACACAGCATAAAGCCTGCCAGTACAAAGTAAAACCATCACAATTTTGGGAAGAAATGTGAAGCCACAGAGTGAGCCCCAAAGTACGTGACATTCTACAGCGACGACAACTTAGATGCTTACACCTCTCCATGAAGGGACCTAGAGCTGGATTTTCTGCATTATCAAAGTATTTGTTCATGAGAGAGATGTTCAGGACACTATTAAGGAAAACCAGAGCTGTTCAGAAATTCAGCAATGGCCAGTAGTAGAAGAGAGAACTTTTTGCCAAGAAGCAAAAATTTTCTAGATACTCACTGCAATATGTGAGAGGGAGTTTTCTTCTAATCCCAGGTCAGTTTCAAGTAGAAATATTGCTCCTCCCAGGAGCAAGTTGACAGCACAAACACCTTTGGGTTGGTTGAATTTCTCAATCACCACAGGATTGTGCTGAGATCCCATCATCATGAGCAACATGCTAGAAACAACGAATTTCTGCGGTGCTCCTCTTGTCCCACTCCTTGCCATCATCATTCAAACAGCTGGGGTGACGTATGGGGGCCACACATCAGAGCTGGGTTTGGCTGGCTGATGACAGAATGATACAGGGTTGGAAGGGACCTCTGGAGATCATCCAGTCCAAACTCCCTGCCAGAGCAGGTCCACCCAGAGGAGCTCCCACAGGAACGTGTCCAGGTGAGTTCTGAATGTCTCAGGAGATGGAGGCCCCACCACCTCTCTGGGCAGCCTCTCCCAGGGCTCTGCCACTCTCAAAAGTGAACAAGTTCCTCCTCATGTTTAGATGAAACTTCTTATGTTCAAGTTTGGGCTCATTTCCTCTTGTCCTGTCCCTGGGAACCACTGGAAAAAGCCTGGCCCCATCCTCCTGACACCCACCCTTGAAGTATTTCTGGGTGTTGATCAGATCCTCCTCAGCCTTCTCTTCTCCAGACTCAACAGACCCAAGTCCCTCAGCCTTTCCTCCTAAGAGGGAGGCTCCAGGCCCCTCATCATGATCAGTGGATATCTGAGTAGTTAATTTCTACCCTTTTGGATAAGCATTTTCAAAGAATCCAGGGTGAAAAGAAATGGAAAAATCAACGTCAACCTCACTGGTGGTGTTACACCCACTGCTCTTCACAGAGAAATCAGAGATTAAGGAGAGTCTGAAACACAACACCGGCAGCATAATGGTGAAAACGGATTCCTACATAAATGCACGTTCTTCTCCCTTATCATCTCACACTCAACTCTACCAGCAAGAGCATTGCTTAAACAAGAATCCTGTGTTAGAGCACAGTCTATAAGCTTGGCATGACTTGGCTGTGGCCAGTTCTCCACCTCACAGAGCGTTATCTGTAACCAAGAAACAGATGATGCTGCCCACCTCGGGGCGAGCAGCGCTCACACCCCACCCCTCTCGTCGGCAACAAGAACAAACTCCCATTTTCAGCATTACTATTCGCTTAATCTTCCAAGCCACGGGTGTACAATGCAACCAAAACAACTTTAATTTAAGAATCATCCAGTTTCTAATTAAACAGCCATAGGCAGCTGGCTGGATACATTTTAATCAGTTTCAATAACCTATTGATTGTATACTGAAGCTTAAAAATTAAAAGTAAAAAGATGACCGGGGAATTGTCCCATCTCAGAACACCAGTAGAACCCTCTGTAAATAACTCCTCTTTTAACCATCAGCTAAATGAACACTTCAATACTGCAGTACAAAGTCTTCTGCAAAATTACTTTAACTAACAAGCAGAAATTTATCAGCTTCAGCCAAAATCAATGCTGAAATCAATTTGAACACTGGTTGTGTCTAAAGGGGCTCATTGGCAATTTAGGGAAATTACACCATGTAAATGCCTGTGCTTTAATTGAACAGTTTCATCAACTAGGCTGTGATTGCTGTCCATTCATTTATTTACTTTCACTGCAGCTCCCATTCTGCAAAGGAATGGGTTTTGTCAGACTTGAAGGAGGTGCTTTATCTTCATTTTATGCACTTTTGTGCATAACAGATTTTATGAGGCTGCCAAGCCATAGCCGGGGTCAAACGAAACAAGCGAGCAGCAATCACTGGTCAGTCTTGTTTAAACTGCAAAGATAACATGCAGAAATTCAGTGGGGTATTTCTAGCTTAGTCCAGCTATTATTGTTCCAATGCTCTCTGGTGTGACTGAGAACAAAACAAATCGGGAGAAAGAGGAAGTGAATGTAGCCTGGGAATGGCAAGAGAGGAAAATGCCTCCAAAACCGCATGGAGATGCCATTTTCAGACTTCACAGGCCCCAGACTTGTTTTAACGCCAAAGGAAACATTGAACCTGCCTGTATTTCCTTTTTTTTTTTTTTAGAGCTGCACCAAGCAGCAGGTTGGGACCAGCGATGTGTGTAAAGCACTGTGAAAACCTCCCTTGGAGAGCACAGCACCAGAGGAGCTGCTGGGTCACTGGCAGCACTGGGATCCTGCAGAGATGGGCCCCGATCCTGCTTCTCTGGCTGCTTTGCTACTTTGGGAAAATCACTTCCCTCTCTGTCCCCGTTTCCCCTCTGTCTCGTGCAGAGGATGACACCAGCCTCCTCTGTGAAGGGGCCAAAATAACCTGCAGATGAAAATACTTTAAAGAGGGGCAAATTATTGTTATTGAATACTCACACAGGAAACCCAGAAGGGAACAGAGGAGAGCAACAGCCCTGCTTCGATGCAGACTGGCAGTTAGACAGCTGATGTGCATGATGGTCACCACTTTTAGGGAACAAACTGGGACTACGGGGACCCTCTGGAGGGAGCTCCTTCATGACAGCACCAGCGTTCTGCCATAAGAGTCACAGGACAAGCCAGAAGGAGCCACCCTTGCTGAGCCCAAAGCTCCTCAAAGCGATGATAAACTCTGGTCACCATCACTCCACCTCCACTTCCCCATCTCTCAAATACAGCTAAATCTCTGTGGGCTCCCTCGCCACAGAACTGACACCCCCTTTCCCTGCTAACGCCAACAGAGGATCTGCAATACACAGTTTGTAGCCTGCCTGGCAAGAGAGAGCAACTTCCCAGCTGTCTCGCCAGGCGCTACGTTTAACGTGCTAATGGGGCACCCCAAGGTTGGTGGAGATAGAGAATAAGGAAAATAAGGAATTGGGCATATGCTGGAACGTACAACTCAACCAAACAGCAGAATTGCTCAAGTAAATTGCTCAAACAAATTAAGCTTCCACATTTACCCGCATTATCCCCAGCTATACAACTCTTCCGGGCGGTACATCATCAACAGCCTCTTCTCTCCCAATTACTCAACTTAAAGTGAAGCCGTCTGGTTTACCAGCATCTTGCAAAGATAATAACCGACTCTCCCTCTCTTCCCCTCTCTCCCCAACACTAGGCAGCTTCTCAAATTAATTACGGCATCGTTGGGACTTTATGTTTATTTCAGCAGAGTGTTATAGCTTGCTGCTGCTGAAGACTCCTCTAAGAGAACCCAAACCATACACCACCCATGTTTTAAAGGAAGTCCCAGGCACAGAGAAGACTCTACCATCTCCTAAACAGAGTTCCTCAAGCGTCTCACTTCTCATTAGCTACAAATTGCAGAGCAAAAACTAGAAAACATGAAATAAGAGAAAAATACTCTTTTTGCTTGTATGTAAATGAAGGAAATAGTGATAATTCAGATTATTCAGTGAGCAAGACTTCACAGAGTTATTATTTGCCAGAGATAAATACCTCTGCTTTATAATATTAAGGTTCAAAATACCCACAACTGAGGATTTTAGGTCTAAGTAATTTAATGCAGCTCCTCCTGAGACTGGCCCCCTGAGTGTATACATCCCATCAGCAATCAAAATATTACCCTTTCCCTGAAGTCAAAAAGAGGAGCCCTTATCAGAACAGTCTCTCCAAGCTCAGCAGCCAGTGATGGAGCTAAAAGATGCAGCACCGAAGCGCATACTTTAAGTCTTTTGGACCTTCCAATGCATGATTTTTTTTCAAAAAAATCCCCCCCAATTTAAGTAAATACCACAGATGTACCAATAGACAGATCTTTTCTGGTGCTGTGGAGCAGCCCAAACTGTACTCTCCATCCTACCTGCTCCTATACAATAGTTCACAAAACATGAGACAGGCTGTCGCAGCGCTGGGAGGTCACACATCTCCCAGGGCAGGCACCTGAGAACGCTCCGGAAAAGTGCGGATCTCCCCAAAATGATGGCAGCTGAGAGCTTCCAAACAATTCACAGAGGTGGACTCACAGGACTCCCAAGGAAAACAGAAATCTCAGTCAATGATGTCAACTACCTACAACAACTGGGCAACAAGGGAAAGCCACCAGGTTACTTCCAGGGCCTGTCACCTGATAATCTCTACTCAAAAGAGGGTACACGCTGCCCACCCTACATCAGTGGGTGAATTCTTGCTTTCTGACTGACTGCACATTCAAAGACACTTTCTGAATATAGAGTCGGGCATTATTTATACATTCTCACATATTTTTGAAAATACAAGCAATCAGAAAGCAAAAATAATTAAGTGCTTCTGCCACATCCAAATCCATAATTGTTATCATACCTTAATTAAGAAAATAGTCTATCAAAAGGTAGGGGAAAATACAGTGTCAGACACCTATAAAATCCCTTTTTCTTTTTAGAACAGGAAAAACATTTAGATTCAGCAAGTTCTTACAGAAATATTGCTATAAAGTATTGATTTTTTACCAGACTCAATTGACTGAAAAGTTGTTTGTATAGCAATATTGGCCAAACCAATATACTGGAACAATTTTGCTACACACAGTAATCAAGTGTATTTCTAAAGTATAATTATACTGTCATAAAAATAAAGCTAAGATACCTCTTCTCCAAGCAATAAAACAGCTGCAGCTGTAAAGAACCCAAATAAATGAAATACATTTTCTAACTAAACATAGTGTCTTCCAAAGAGAACAAAATCACCCCCCCCCTCCCTCTCCCTCTCCCCCCTTTGGGCCAAGGTTGGCACGAGAAGTGATCAATACCTCAATCCCAATAAACTATTTCAATAGTAGTTAATTCACGTGGAAAGAGAGGCTGAGGATTTTTGCTCAGCGACCTGCGACACGCTCTCTCGTTTGCTGCACGCCGATAATATCTCATGGCCATAATGGATATGAGTTCGTATAAAGAGCCAGGGAGAAAGGAAAGACGCCGCCACGTAGACAGGCTCGTTCTTTACCCTCAGATCAATATTACACGCGGCCTCTGCCGGAACAAGCCCACAGCCCGGAATGCTGCAAGAGGGAAACAGCCCAACGCCCGTAATTAATTTTATTTGACAAATGCTCATTGATTTGCTGGAACAAAATCTACGTGGGCTGCTATCTCTGACTAGTGCCATCCAGCTCCCTCTAAGTATTCCAGTTTGCGATTCTGTATTGGCTCGCGCAGCACAGGTGCTCCTTTGGGGAGGGAGAACAGGCTCCCTTTTAGGAAGGGGGGGACTGTTCCGAGGTAGGAAGGTCTGTGTGTGCTTTGTCCAAAGCCCTTCACCACACCGTGGTAACGGCCAACTCCCCGTGACGATGGCAACCAGCAACTCCTCAGGGTTGAAAGAGCGCATCGGTGCAACTCTTCAATCCGAAGCGCCAAAACCCCAAACGGGGGAACATCGGTGAAGCCAGTCTGGGGAGAAAACCCCATTTCATATTTATATCCTGCTCTTTATTATTTGCACGGCAAAGAAAGTCAAACTTGAGGACTGTGTGACACATCCACCTATAAGAATGGGGGCAGCGCCAAGCGACCCCCGCGCTGGAACAAGCGCTGCGAAGCCACAGCAACCGCTAATTTGAAATATGAACACAATAAAGAGGAAAAAAAGAGAAAGAAAAGGTAGAAATATTTCCCTGAGACAAAAGAAGGCTCGTGTTTTCACGGGTACAGTTTGGTTTTACTTTCCCAGTTTGCAGGCAAACGCAACACCCGACCACTTAAGGAAGCAAACGCCAGCATCAGCCCCCACGAAGCAGCGAGTCGATGCAGAAGTGCCAGGAGTATCGTGTGCTCCCTCTGCGCCGCCGGTGTTGGCAGCTCTCTGCCTCCACCGCTCCTGCAGGCTCCTGCGAAGGGAGCGCTCTCACCACGAGAGAAAACTGGTTTGGTGAAATTATCAAACAAAAAGCAGGCATGGAAACCTCCTACCTGTCAGAAATGCAAAAAAGGAGTCCAAAAAGCGCAAGCTTGGCTCTACACAGCATTTTATCCAAATTGCCCAGATGAATTTTATGAAATGTGAAATACATACTATGCACGTGTCAACATTATAAAAAACTGAGATCTTTCCATACCACCACCTCCACCAAAAAGCCCTCTACCATTGCAGGGGCTGAGCACACATCAACAGAGCTGCTCCTGGGGAGCAGGGCAGATGCAAGCTGATAAACAGACCTTGAAGTTCAGCAGAACCTTGCTGCAAAAACATTAAGGAAGCACACAATGCCTTGGCTCGCATTCCTCAGACTTTGGCCACTGTTAGACACAGGATGAAGGTGAGAGACTTCTGGCACGACCTGCTACAGCCATTCTTAAGCTGCTCACGATTTTACATTGCTAGCTCCTTATTTCAGCTCCTTCTCTATAAAGAAAAAAATTACCCAGAACTGGGTACCAATGACACGTGCAAGGTCCCTCCTTTTGGGGGATATTCCTTGTCCCTAACTGTGCCTGAGGGACCTTCCTTAGGGACCAGAGCACGTGGCCTTCCTTTGTGATGCTTCTCCCACCTACCTTCTCTCCCGGAGCCCCCATCAGTATGAATCCCCCCATCAGTATGAATCCCCCCATCAGTATGAATCCCCCATCCCATCTCAAAATCAGAAAACATCAAGTCGTCACTGACTGAGCTGTAAAGTTCAACAGTCAAATCTTTCTTATTATGAAATAAGCAAACAAGGCTGTTTCTGCAAGTTTCTTGGTCTCAGAATATCTTTTTGACATGAGAACATCAGTGAGGTTTCTGAACTCCATTCCATGTACAAGGCTAAGCTGACTCCTCAAGAGTCCGTTCAAAGACTGGGTTTGTTCCTTCAAGGTCTTGGAAGTCCATTTTCCTCACTCCTCCCGCAAGAGAGAGTCATTTTGCAATGTTGGCAGCCAATTAGAAACTAAACTAAATGCACCGTAGCTTTTAAAACATTTTAAAGAGAATATGCTAATATCAAAGTTAAAATGTCTAAGGTATAAACAAAATCATAATGGGATGCTGGGTTACTGTATATGGTAAATAGCTCTCTGGAGGAAACCTTTATTACTCCCTCAGGGCTTTCGCACAAAGTATGGATTTCTTAATTCCTAGTGGAATATTTTTCATACACCACTGCAGACTATTAAGTACCAGATATTACATTATGTAGTTTAAACTTTGCACTATGCATGAGAAAGACTTTCCTGTCGAGAAAACTATATCTCCGTTATTATAATCTTTACAATATTAAAATTAATACTGGCTGCAGGGTATAAGCTTCACTACCAAAATTTGGGGGAGTTTATCACTTAATGTATTCATCAGCTTGTGGGTGAAGCTGCTCGTAAAGGAGGGAGCTCAGTGCAGCAGAGAAAGGGGTAGTTACTAATTCTGAATTGCTGTAAAAGGCAGAGCGAGGGTGTCGTCACGTCCCCCCCGTGTCACTCTCGGTTCTGGGGGAGCGCAGGGCGCGGGGAGCTGGCAAGAAGAATGGCAAATGCTTCGGGATACTTCAAGTTCCACTTGTGAACCATTAACGTGTTGCCCAGGAGGGATTAAAGCTAAGTATTAAAAAGATAATAAAACTGCACCAACCCTCACGGCAGCCAAGAGCAGACACCTTGTAAACACGTAAACAGAATTCTTAAAAAGTTTAGGTTAGGAATGTATTTTATAATCCCTCTGCACAGTGGCCCACCTGCATCTCAATACAAATATGAAGGGGAACAACAAAAAAAAAAAAGGAAAGAAAGAAAGAAAGAAAACGGGCTGTTACATTTTATTTTCAAAAATTTTTAGGTGAAATTCCACACTCACTTGTAGACTGTGCCTCCATTGCCATGACCGAGGATGTCTCGATACCGTATGTCTTGTTCATTCATCTCCACAAGAAAGAAAGAAAAACAAAAGAGATGTCATGCTGTGGATGGAAATGTCAAGGAAAAGCAACTCTAGGCCATAAACAACAAGCAGTCTGGGTCATTTCAAGTTCAGCTGCAAGAACGAGAAGATCAATACAACATTTGCTGTCCAATTTATAAAAGACGATACCAAGGGACAAAGTGATGGAAAGTTTAATGACAATTTGTTTGCCTGGGTCATTTCATTAAAGTTTGATAAAAGGTGTCAAAATGGAATGATATAATATAGCTCAAGAGGGTCAGGTCACAGATACTGATAGGAAAAGGGTCTCCAGAACAGCACATAACCAAAGCCAAAGTTGGAGGTGAATGGAAACAATCCAACAGGAAACTGTCACCTTAACTATGGCCAGAAAAGTTCATTATTTATTCTGGAATCAGCATAATTGATACTAATTGAGCAGCAGTCCTGTCAGTAGAACTGCTTCAGAGCGCTCAATCTATATTCCTTTTAACTAAAGCAAATCTTGGGGAAAAAAAACAGTCTTGAATTGCAGTTTTCCTTGAAATACACAACTAATTGCTTGTCTCAATCCTTGCATTCAGTGGGACAACCCTTCAGGTACGATGATACCCTCAGGTATTCAAGCACTGCACCCTGCCAATGCTGGGATGTGGAATCCTGCTGATGGAGATGTTATAAAAGCTTATTATACTGCTGAATGAGCAACCTGAATGTAAAACTACAGTTCAACCCTCTCCTGTACAAATATGCTTATACTGATTTTTCCACCTAAATCACCTATTAAAAAAAATAATAAAAATCACTGAAGACATTTTTGCAATGCACATGTGTGCTTGAAAATAAATATTTTAAATCAGACTAAATTCTGGGCTGTATACATTTTCTATTCCAAAAAGATCTCCCCGCTGTCTGCTAACTGTAAGTAGTAAAGGATTGGGCAAATCCCATCTTTCAAAGGTGTTTTCCAGGCAAACATGAACTCGTTTCTGGTAGCCATGTTTATTGGCATCCCAAGTTACACATTTCACAGGAGCTGCTGTGGCTGCTTAACAACTCTCATTTTTGGGTGTTAAAAGGCATCCAAAAAATCCCCTGACGACATGCCTGGCCCTTTATCACTGATGGGATTTGAGATCATGGAAGCACATCTGAGATGCCTTCAGATTAGAGACTCCAAATACCACAGCGAGAGCCACCCAGAGCTCCTCACAACCGTCTGTATTTACCCAACTTCTGACATGGCTTTTAAAATCCAGCAGGGACACGTGCCCTTCCGTTACTGAGCCCTGTTTAAGCTTCCCCTTTCATACAACGACAGAGAAGATACGAGGAACTTTGCCCCTGGCTTCAACTGGAACAGGCAAGTGACATTAACAAGCTGAAATACTCTAAAGAGTCAATACTGGGCATGTCTTACAAACAGAAAATGGGATATTTCATTGGTTTAAAATAATACGTTTTAACGACAAAAATTATTAACAACAAAAATTAAGTCCAAAATTTGTGTTCTTTCCTTCCACTACTTGAACAAAAAGCATTCTTGTTTTTCAGAGGAAACACTATGCATTTCTCCCAGCGAGGTGAAAATCTACGAGTTCTAGTTTCTATGAGAAAATTTCTACAGAAAAAAAAAATTCCGAGGGAAAAAAGAACAAAGAAATACCTCAAAGCAGAATTTGACTCAGCATTACTACTTAATTATAGTTAAACCTGGGCCAGATATCTTAAGAGGATATGAAATTGCCCCTTCAAGTATCAAGGTTTATGATGAAAATGAAAATCTATTTATTTTGTTACTGAAAGCTATCTTGCTTATCTGCAATCAGAAAAGGCAAATAAAGAGGCAAAAAAAACCACACCCCATGAGCAACAATAATTCATGAACGGGCTTAAAAATATGTAAAGAATCTATACTGGATCCCTTGCACTAAAACCAGTATCTCCCAGACTGCAGGACTCGCCAATTTAAAGCCGAGGTCACTCTGAACTCTGTGGTTAAGCAGTTCTGCTTTTCGAAGCTGGAGAACTTGAATTCTCCAGTCTTTGAGGTGACAACAAACATCTCTTTCCCATATTGCCAGCTCCAAACAAAACTCTTAAGAGAAATCAAATGAACCCCCAAAGCCACGAGCATCCTTGCATCTTCACTTTTAGGGGGGAAGAAAAAAGAAATTTTCCTAGTTATGCAAGTTCTAAGCCCCAAATTGAGCAGAACTGGAGACATAAAGCCCATTCTCTTTCCTTTTGCTTTTTGCTAACTGGTAAAAGGAGAGGATTTTCTTGACCCCGTTGTCTGAAAGGAGGTGGCAGGAGCAGCTCCGCTCCGAGCCGCTGCCCCCGCCGCCAGCCCAGCACCGACTCTTGCCTCTGCACAAAGAGCAACCAGAAAGCCCGGGTGAAATGGGAAGACTGGGGTGGAGCAAGGATCTGCCAGCAAGGGACGGAGAGATAAAGCGTGATTTACTGGCTCAAATAAAGATGCCAAAAACAGATGGCGATTTATTTATTTTACAGGGAAAACTGGATTCTCAATCATAAAATGATAACATAATAACAATGAACTCGACAGGAAGGGCTGGAATATTAAACCTGCAAAACCAAGTTTGATTGGATGCCAATATTAACAGAATTAATGCATAAGCAAGACAGGCTTCAATTACGGATCAGCAAACAAAACGTCCCTTGCTCGTACCTGCTGGTTTTGGAAGAAATCAGTGTCTATCTCTTGTAAATCATTAAAAGCAAAATGCTCAATTAATCCTTATTTTATACGTAGAGGCCTGACAGAGGCGAAGTCCTGTAGCCATACCTTTGCTTTACGAATCGAAGCAATAATGGTTTCAGAAAGCAGTCACACTCTATGAGCAGACAATTGGAGAGATTTAGTAAATCCCACTTTATAGAGCAGAGACTAATCGGAAAACACAAGCCAGTCAAATGTTTCTTATGAACTGTTGACACTATATCAATGCTGAATCAATTGGTGGCATTTACTCTGAGTGACAGAAAAGAAATAAATATTTATATCACATCACCTATATCAATGAACCCAGGCAGAAAGCTATTTCTAACCTGTCAATATTTGATTATGTTGAAGAATCATGTCCCCTTCTTTTAATGATTAATATGAATTCCTTATTAAACCTAAATGGAAACTACTAGAGGAATATCATTATGAATGCCTGAAAGCATCAACTGCCAAAAAATAATAAAAAATAATAGCCCAAGCCATATTTAAGTAATGGTAAGTGTGACTTAATCCCCCAAAAGGGGGAAAAGTTAAAGTTACAACTAGAACCCTATTTCCAGTTGCAGACCTGTGAGCAAATTTGGCAGGACAGAATGCAGCGTAGCAAACAGCATTTTCTCTCCAGAGCAAGCAGCGTGATTCCTGCCAGACTAGGGGGAATAAAAGGGAGCCTTAAAACCTATTTTTAATTTTCTCTCTTTTTTAAGATGGTTTTAGATAACATTTTTTTAGTGTTATAAGAAGAATTTTGGTTTCTTTATCTCTTTGTAAAACGCCGCTACACAGGGAAGAAATCCCTAACAATCTATTGCAGAGGCTGCAAACTGCTCTTTTCTATCACTTAGAACAAATAAAGTGCCAAACACAGCCTATGGACTTGATCACAAAACAGCAGCCACTCACGTTCTAATTTTTACAAGATTAATTCATTCATTCATTCTATTTTTCCAAGATTAGTAATACTGGAGTAAGCATCAGCTTCGTTTTGAAAGTTCAGAAGCACACTGCTGGTACTTATGGAGTTTTAACTTCACAGATAAATACATCCTTCAGCTGTGATTTTGCACCATTAACAAATGTACCTGGTGGAAATCTGTGACTATTAAACTAAGCCTGCACATGAGGAATGCTGACGAGCTAAAAAACACCTTTCCAAGCTGTATTCAAAGGATTCGGTGCCAAACAGGCAAGGCTGCAACATGGGGGTGTTGGGCTCGTGTTTGAGGGGGCCCCTCTCATCTATTAAAGCCCCCAGTGTTACAGGTGAGACTGAAGGACAAGCACCAAGACCAGCCTTTATCTTCTTGACACGCTCAACTACAACTACTTGATTCATGAAATGCCAATGAGGCTTGGAGAGGTCATTGTGTGAAGGCACTGAATACGCATCTGAGATAATTAAGATTTCAGCCTTCGAAACATGGAGGGGAAGTGAACAGCAGTTAAGAAAATCAATAAGAGTCTTTTATTTGCAGTGACACAGATGTCTCAGTCAATAGAGCCTAATAGGGAAGCTTGATCGCAATGGACAGGTGCCTGCCTCCAAGGCTATCAAAGGGCTTGCGCTATGACAAACATTAAAACATATTTATGTTGCTGCTGAAGAACCCAGGATTCTTTTAAGGTAGTTTAATTTCACGGTGTATACTTAATGGCATCATACTACCACAAGCCTTGCCCGTACATCCAGCTCAAAAGGGGTAAGAAATGATTGCTCCCTTTGTGCAGGACATCCACTTGTCCATCAATGGTTACATTAAACCTGTCACGGCTGGGTACCAGGATCTGAAGGCCTGGAGCAGGGACAGAAAGTAACAAGACATCCTTCTACAACTTTGGGGTTTGGTTTGTTTTTTGGTTTGCTTTACTTTGTTGGTTTGCTGCTGTGTTGTTTATTTTTTCTTAGGAGGCTACAACATAAGTTGACTCCAGACAGCACAGAGCAGTTCCTTGCAAGAACCCGCTAAATATTTAAGTACCTACTGCTCTAAAAAATAGGAAGGTCATTCTAACTGAGCAGTTGACTTAGTTATTCAAAATTGATTAACTTTCTTCCCCTGAAATTGTGGCAGCAGCACAACATGTGTGAGGTACTTCAATCTATTTGGAGCTAAATCTGATTAGCACATTTTGAGAAATGGGAAGCAAATTGCTATGCCAATCAAAGTAAATCAGGACACATAACTCATTCATATCATGAAGGTTTTCATGGTCCCTCCAGTTCTGTATTAAAAGAACACATTACACCTAAATGAGCAGTTAGCATCTCTCCACCTATTTGTGGGATGCCAATCACGGCAGTATTAGGCAGTAACGAGACGCGCGTGTAGCCAAGGCTCATTTCAGTGCACCTACCTGCCCATTTGCAAGTATTTTCTTCAGCTCTGCAGAAGACTTTTTCAAGCTGAAAAAAACAGGAGGCAATTATTTTTAATGACTGTTCCATTTCACTCTATAAAATGAAGTGAAACCATAAGAAACAATGAGCCAGCAGGTTAAGTTCATGGTTACATATTCCAAATAGATTTAACTTCAGCAAGGCTGAGCAGTGCTCAGAGCAGCTACTCCTCAACTGCAGGCAGCAGAAATGCAGGAGCAATGAACATTTAAGAAAATCAATATATTTTTCACCTTTACAAACTAGCTTTTTTTCAGATTCCTGGCTACACTACCCTTTGAGACACCAACTATTGCTTGTCAGTTCCAAGAAGAAAAAAAAGGAGATACCCTCACACACCAGGTATTTCAAAAAACAAAGCAAAAGAAGGTTCACATCTAGTTTTCAGGTGCATCAGCTTGCTTTAAAACAAACCCCTTGAGGCATTATCCTTCTGGAAGCTCTATCAATCCGCAGCAGAAGAGTTTAACAAACCACAACTATCAGCTCGGTGCGTTTTGTGGGTAAAACTACGACTGGCTTCAAACTACTTCCACCCACCCCCAGAATACTGCTTCACCTCCTCCCTTGACAAACTCTGCTCAGCACAAGAAACCGCCTGGGTAGAAGTACATCTGCAAAACTTCATCTCAAAGCAACATCATTCTGCTCTTATTACTGAAGGTTTGGGTTTTTTTTTAAAGAAAAAAAAAGTACAAAATAATAATATTCTTGAAAGGCATGTGCATGTGTCTTGATCACAGATCATTATTAACAAGAACAGTGAAAACACAGATTTCCTATTTGGTGGCTTTGTTCTTTAATAGGCCTCTTGTTCCCACGACTACTTTAAAGAAAAATTAAGTTTTCCGAGGAAACATAAGTTGATCTTGTCATCTTTCATGACTAACAATTTGTGAACATGAAACAAAGAGAGACTTTCAATTACTTCAAAAACAAAACTCATAGTGCAGAAGGTTTCGGAAAAGGAATGGCAATTAACCACCAAATAAGGTGACAAGAATCTTCTAGAAGCCTCATTTTCAATGCACTTTAAGAACAAGCTCAAAGTGCAGGAAGTACTGAAAGCCAAAGCACACCAGCGACAAAAAAGCAGCTTTTTTTAGTTCAGTGGTAGGAGAGATTAGGAGGAGGACTGCAGTTCAGAAAGACATTCTGATTTAGTTTCCTTAAGGAGTCATGGGCAGGAACATCCCCATCCCAATTCGCAGCAAATCTTCCCCAAAGGGTGGGGGCAAACTCTGCCCGAGACTGACACGGGGTATTGGCTGTCTTTTTTTTATCTCTACAAGTAGCAAAGCCACTAAAGGGAAAACCAGAACTGGTTTTACTGGTACCTGAATGGGGCTACCCACTGTAGCACAGCCCCGACACTGCTGCCAGCCACGTGGGGTGGCATCCTCCTTGCCAACGGGCAACCACGTCACATCAGTGCCACCGCCCAGAGAGAGGGGCTGTGGGACTGTCCCCCGATGCACTGACTGTGGATTTCATCACGTTCATCTCCCCCCATTTTTTATCCAAACCACTCTCAGTACAAAAAGGGAGGAGCACGCTGATGCAGGGATAAATGCAATACTATATGCTTATTAGAATAATAGAATAATTGAGGTTGAAAGGGACCTCTGGAGATTTCTATTCCCACATTTCAAATACGCTCTCACATGAAGAGGATGGAGCCAGACCTCTTTTACTTCCTTTTAAGAATACACAAGGGGGGTTTTGTGAGTTTTCTGTTTGTTTGTTTAACGTCAGTATTGAGTAGAATGACTTCTTGAAAAGGTTCATGTAATAAAAGGGAGTTTTAGGGGAAAAAAGAAAAAAAGAGTTCTCTTGCATTTTAAGATGTTAATATGGGTTTTGAAATTAGGATTGGAATCTAAAAAGAAAGATAAGGGAGCTGGACCCCAAAACTTTGCTGAAACTGCAAGAAACAGGGCAGATTTTCCAAGAACAGCAGCACAATAATAACCCTATTGAACTGGGTATCAAAATCAAAGAATCCTGGAACGAGATAAGCAAGGAAGACCTGAACACAGAGATCTTGCCACAGACAGCGAGTATTAGATCAACTACAGAAAAACAGCTCACGTCCGAGCGGTACTTCGATGCTTTACACAGGACAAAGCCATCTGAAAGACCCACCACAGACCTGCTCCTCTCAGCAGAAAGTTCTCCTCCTGGAGAACAAGCAGCACGAGCCTAACGAGATCCAGGGACGGAGGTAATTTCACCTTCCCCACTTGGCTCCCACGTGCCCAATGGTCGTATGGAAAAAGTTATTCACCATCAAGCTTATCTTTGGCAACGACCACGCACAAGGTTCCATTTTATTTTAATAAAAGAAAACAAACCAAACCATGCTGGTGTTTTTGACTCTTACCTATTGCTTGGAAGGGACTCCGAGACTGCCGAACTGCTATTATTAGCAGACCCCGCTCGCGTATTTACCTGCAGGCAGGGAAAGGATCTTTATCAGTGGGTTGTGTTCAGAGGACACTATTCTAATTAACCTGTAATTTGCCATGAATTTCTCATTTCACTATGAAGGTTAATTAGCTTGTTGCTAGGCATGCCGATGGTGGAGGTCTCGCCTGTATGTAGGTTAGCAGGCTATAGGATTCACGGACTACAATATATTATCTTTACATCTTAAACAGTTAAATACTCTGGGAAAAGAGATGATACATCCACCATTTATTCTCCTTTTAAAAATCTAAACAGTCATTTCATATATTTGCTGTCTTTGCATTTCAAAATAGGTTATAGAAGCACTAAGCATACCTGGATGAATCAAACAACCTAAAAGGATTTCACTGCTGTAGATAAATTACTGAAATCAAATGAACGTGGTGGGGTTTTTTTAAACTCTTTGAAGTAGCAGCAGAGATTAGTTGATAAACTGAATTTAGGAACCTTATTAGCAGAGGTTAAAAACAAGAAGAAAGGCAATTCCATTTTTAATAAAACTGTATATATAGATCTCGCAGCCAACACCCAGCAGACGAATCCTTCTCCCACCCTCACACACACACAAAAACTGGAGAAAAAAAAAATCTGCTTGTCAGAGCTCAAGAAAGTGCAGTTTTATTTGACATTTCAATAAGTGGAACACAGCATTACAAATCCATCTAACTTTACTGAAACAATTATTGAAATTCGTACCTTCAGGCCATGTATGTTCCGTTTCCCAGGAGGCTTGCAGGCTGAAACAGTAATTGACTAAATTGTAGAACACATCAGGGCCATTTACAAATTTGCTCAAAATGAATCTTTTAAAAAGAAATGAGGGTGACACCAAAATTAGCAGAGAGAAATGATTGAAAAGTGCCTCCCAAGACCCAGAGTGGGAATTATGAACCAGGATTTTTAACTTGCAGGAGTGAGCATTTATAAATGCTAAGAGCTTTCTGACACCATGTAATATAAATTCTAATTTCTGCATAAAACACATCAAAATCAAGAGAACCGTTGGCTTAAATTACCAGACTCTTTTTGTAATTCAGATTAAAACCAATATCTTATGTCGCTGTGTATTCACACGCTGCGGTTTTTCTGGCATTTGCCACAAATATTTGCAAGATGTGTTTTAAAGGAGTCAGCTGCCACCCAGCACGAATCAGTCACACTGTCAAACCCAGACAGCTTGCTTCAAACGTGGAAACAACACGTCGGGGGCAAGAGCAGCGAGTCTCCAGGAACCAGGGAGCGGATAAAAGCAATGCAAACTGGGGGGCAAGAGCTGTGAGTCTCCAGGAACCAGAGAGGGGATAAAAGCAATGCAAACTGGGGGGCAAGAGCTGTGAGTCTCCAGGAACCAGAGAGCGGATTAAAGCAATGCAAACTGGGGGGCAAGAGCAGCGAGTCTCCAGGAACCAGAGAGTGGATAAAAGCAATGCAAACTGGGGGGCAAGAGCAGCGAGTCTCCAGGAACCAGAGAGGGGATAAAAGCAATGCAAACTGGGGGGCAAGAGCAGCGAGTCTCCAGGAACCAGAGAGGGGATAAAAGCAATGCAAACTGGGGGGCAAGAGCAGCGAGTCTCCAGGAACCAGAGAGGGGATAAAAGCAATGCAAACTGGGGGGCAAGAGCAGCGAGTCTCCAGGAACCAGAGAGGGGATAAAAGCAATGCAAACTGGGGGGCAAGAGCAGCGAGTCTCCAGGAACCAGAGAGGGGATAAAAGCAATGCAAACTGGGGGGCAAGAGCAGCGAGTCTCCAGGAACCAGAGAGGGGATAAAAGCAATGCAAACTGGGGGGCAAGAGCAGCGAGTCTCCAGGAACCAGAGAGGGGATAAAAGCAATGCAAACTGGGGGGCAAGAGCAGCGAGTCTTGAGGAACCAGGGAGTGGATAAAAGCAATGCAAACTGGGGGGCAAGAGCAGCGAGTCTCCAGGAACCAGAGAGCGGATTAAAGCAATGCAAACTGGGGGGCAAGAGCAGCGAGTCTCCAGGAACCAGAGAGTGGATAAAAGCAATGCAAACTGGGGGGCAAGAGCAGCGAGTCTCCAGGAACCAGAGAGGGGATAAAAGCAATGCAAACTGGGGGGCAAGAGCAGCGAGTCTTGAGGAACCAGGGAGTGGATAAAAGCAATGCAAACTGGGGGGCAAGAGTAGTGAGTCTCGAGGAACCAGAGAGGGGATAAAAGCAATGCAAACCACCACGTTTTGGACACAGATGCATGAACGTGGTGTCTCATGACGATGGCTCGGTTTAGAGAGGGACGTGCTGCTGGAGGAGGAAGTCTTTTCCTCAAGTCTCTGGAACTATATATTGCCTCGTTCTTCCAGCCTCTGGATGTGCTTTTTGTCAAATGTTAAAGCCACAAAGGCTTCGAGCTACATGTTACAGACAGTTCCCATTTTAAAACTACAGCGCCCTACAAATTGTATGTTAAAGGGCCTGTCGCTTTTGATTGATTGTCTGAGGAGGGAGGAATTTGATTTTTCTCTTTCTCGGATGCACATGCATTTCACTTCCATTTTTGACAGCAGGAAACAGAACTATTTATTAGGCAGAAGGACACAGATGATAGTTATTAAACACATCACTTAGGGCCACACCAGGTGCCTTTAAATGACATTAGAATGTGCATCTTAAAGAAGAAAAATATTATGATTCTGTGGGCATACAAAACCCACCAGAAAATGATCAACTATTCTGAAATACGCATAAGCATATTCTATTTTTTTTCCCCAATAGATTAAAACTGACATTTTGAACAAGATATCACAAGGATACTATTTTTCATTACATGTATTTGAATGGTATGTTCACAGAAGGGGTACATGTACCACGGGCAGGAGACATACGTGTGCGCACACACACTCTCGTTTATTTTCAGTAAGAAAAAAGAACTCTGGCTGCTACTACCTAAACAACCATGTATGTTTTTGTTTTTAAATAGACAAAATACCATTTTTTCCCCCCACCTTTATGACCTTTACATCATCAAATGAATACAGCACAGCCAAGGTAACGCAGGGTGGCACACGGACATTTACTACTGGCAGGTTCTATGGAAGGCAGGAGTGACCGTGAGGCTTCCTCAGCAGTAAGAGAGGCAGAAAGGGAGAAGGACTCAAGGGAAGACGGGGCTTGCAAAGAAAGCTCTTGAAAAGGGAGAGCCTGCAATTACAGGCAGAAAAGCAGAGCGTTACTGATGGAGGCTTTAAAGTGCAGTGTGCGGAGAGACACGGCCAAAAGGGCTTTCAAAGAGAAGTACTCGTGCTAACAAAATTTGGGATGTTTGTTAGAGAGGCAGGAAAAGACAACAGGGGAAAAAGATGCAGGGAAGTGCTTTTTGCTTGCTATTGAAGAGCAGAAGGGCTGGGTAGGAAGGGAGCGCAGGGTAACTTTGAAACTGAAACCTAGAAAGAAGAAGATGTCTTAAAAAGGTGATTTGGAAAGATGAAACAGCGTCTCAGCTCTGAAGCAATTCAGAGTAAGCAGTAAGACACCTATGAGCAAATACAGGCAGACACACGTGAAGTTGAGCCAATGGTGAAAAATGTGGAGCTACCACGAGGGGGTTGTACCCTCAGCAGCACACAGGTGAGTTCTCAACCTGTACAGTCAAAGAAGATTATCCTTGGATGAAAAGCAAAGAGAAGAAGGAAACAGCAGCAGGAGTAGGAATCTACTTGGCTGGTTCTTCAGGAACAACCCAAAAAGAGTCTAGAAGAAGGTGAAGCCTGGTTTATAATCTCAAAACATCCCTTTAAACACTCAAACAAAGTATGCCAGCTACTGAGCTCCTCCTGTCACAACTTCCCTGAACTGTTAGCTTAAGGGGAATACATCCAACTGCCTTGTGTTTCCAAGAAGGGTTCCCCACCTACTGGGATCACCCACTCTACCAGTTTCTCCAAGCCATACAAAAGTCTGGCATTTTGCTTCTTGCAAGCGGTGGCCAATGGTTTGAAGCAGAGCATGTGGCAGTAATTAAATTGTCTCCTGCAGCAGGTTCAGGAGAAAGGCAAGACCCTCCCAAGAGGCAGAAAAGAGCTTCCTTCCTCATAGCTGTCCTCATTGGGACAGCACATCTCGACTGGCCATCGCTCTGGAGCCCAAAGACCTGAGACTCCCCTGCTCGCAGTCAGACCCTGCTACCCTGAGCCATAAAAGCCATAATCCTTGTATTCCCCCTGAATTCAAGCCTCTTTTCCACAGGAGCTGCTAAAGTACTGGGAAACTCAGCTTCCTTTAGAGACCTTATTAGCATGTGTTTGAGAAGGCTGTTGGTTAATTGCCCAATTCAAACTTCAGAGACTTGTAAGTAATGGAAGTCTAGAATGTTTAATTGGGAAACTCATAGTATGATTATTTGTATAATATCAGTTAAGTGAGAAGAGTTTAATTTTTAATTATTTCAATTAATTTATTGCTGGGAGATTTACGTGGAGAATTTAAACCTTCTCTCTTTCATCAATTAAGAATCAGAGATTCAAAGACTAGACAGTGAGAGGGTCTGAATGAATCAGCGGGATTATGTAATTTATCGCTCATTTTTTAACCATTATTTGAGTTCAGAGAGCCCAGTGCATTCCCAAAAACCTAACCACCACCTGCCCACGGATCTTTGTTCAGGATGTGGATGACCTATTTTTTAATTGCCTCAGCCCACATAATCGATTACACCTTTCCCTGTTCAGAACTATTAAAGTACCTGGGATCATTTTGACACCACTGCTAAGTGCCCAAACCTCAAATAAAACGTGTCACGGATCGAGCGTCTGTGACAGACACCTTCCCGTGTTCAAAGTGAACAACCACAGTCACATCCCCCCCACGTCTCTTGCACTGAGTAATGGTATCACAAGATCTTCACACAGCCCAATTTTCCTAAGTATCCCAAACTTAACTTATTCATCTGCTTTGGTTTGAATACATGGAGAACCATCACCAATGAGTTTCTTAAATGTACATAAATACGTACTGTGCAAACCGAATCTTGTTAGTCTAATTTACTCTAGTAAATTAGCTATTTTATATGCAATAAATGTAGTTTTCTCTACACTCCCTACAATAATGAATTCTTCTATCCAAATTAAGAGGTAAACATCATGTTACGTGCATTTAAAACTCCCGAAAACATAACTGTTGATGAAACAGTTTACTGATATCATCATTGTTGATTAGAATTTGTTAAGCATTACCTCTTGGATATATCTGTAGAGGCTCTATTAATTGTCCATTTACTTGCTGTTCCATTACAGTGGAGTAATACTGCAAAGAGATTAAAGAAAGAGATTACTCAGTAACGTATGAATAGCGGTAAGAGCACTTATGGATTCTTTAATTCAACGTATTCTGCCTTTTCTTTTAAAATTGCCATCGTACACATCAGCCTTTAGAGTGCTTTCTCACCATTTGCAACGATCACACGACTGAAGGGGCATGGGAGGAAGATAAGCAAGGAGCTGTGATGCCCAGCACAGTACTGGTCCCAGTACAGGGAGCTATTATTGGCTCAGCAAAGCAAGTTCCAGGCCCACCTGAAACCTGGGAATGCTCCAGAAGACTGAGCAAATGCAACATTTGCAGCAAACACAGCAGTTGCCACACCTGGAGACGCCGGGAAAAACCAGTCAGATGTGGAAACAAAGGCAAAGCTGAAGATAAGAGTCAAAAACCGTGCAAATTAGGAAAACTCCAAGGGAGGAAAGAATCTGGAAGCCATCCAAGAGCTTACAGCGCTGAAGCATAGTGAGGGCAGTCGGGGCCACATCCCACAGAGAGGGGGATGCCGTGCGTTCCCTCAGCGTACAGATTTAAGGCACAGCAGGGTGTGCAGAACAGCACTACCAGAAAACCACTGCAGAGAAACCGAGACCTCAGAGCACGGCACTTGGACTCCACAGGGACTGCAAGGAGTGATCTGGGGGGGGAACGTTTATTCATAAAGAAAGGCCAAGAATGGACCAAAAAAAAAATGGAATTCAAAACATCTGAGAACGTCAAGACCCAGGAAGACAGAAAATATCCCAGGTGGTATAAGGAAGCCTGAGAAAAGACACAAGGATGAGGATGAAGAGTGGCATTAAAATTAAGAAATAGACATTTGGAATAAGCTGAAATCTGTATTAGCCCTTCATCATTGACTGACTCCAGAGGAGGGGTGAGCACCCACCAGACAGGGCATTCACCATCACAATCCTGGGGCAGGAGATAGACCCCAATACGAGTTTACAGCCCACACATCTCTCATCACGACGTGTTAAGCATTGAAAGCACATCACAAAGCATGTTTCTTTTGCAAATCGCCGAACATCTTTGAAGCAAACACGCTGGCTGTTGGCCAGATCTTCATGGCATAAATCAGTGTAGCTCCACTGACTTTCATGCTAATTCTCACCAGCCGAGTGTGGTCTCAGGCTTCAGCGTGTCACTGTTACCAGTGTTTGCTGATACTATTACTCAAACTGGCACGAATGGATGTCAACAAGAAAAAAACCCGAAGTCTCTATGAAATGAAACGCGTGTATGTCACTCACACCAATGGTTTCCCACAACACAAGCATTTTTCACTTCTGCAGCTTAAAAAAAGCCACATGTTTATTAACTACCTAATGTTAGAGAACGTTTTTCTTTCCCCTTACAATGGGATTAAACATGAGAACAGTAAGCAAATGGCAGAGGGTCACCAAAGCCAAAGTATGAGCAGAAGTTTTCCAGTGCTTCTGGTTCTCACATTCCCATCAAGAAATGAGAAGAAACTTTCTTTTTGTGAAAAAACTGTTATGAAGAAAACTGCAGAGGGTTTAAGGGCTGTCCCGCCACGCATCCTGGGTGTACTTCTAATACAATGTCTGCTGCTAGAAGCATTGCCCCCACTGAAACCTTTTAAGGGACAGAGGGGGACACCTCATCCGTGTCAGTGCCCAAACACATAAATCCACGTCTTCAGTAACCCTGCGACACGTGCTTCCGCCGTGCCTCTACAGAGCAGAGCTATTCACTACACAAGCCCGCTTTTGAAGTGAGCACGAGGTTTTGCAGGAGTCAGGACTACCCCACAGACCTCTTTTGTATCAGAGGGGTCATGAATAACACGCCAAATCCTCCCCCACATCCCTTCATAAGAACATGTCACCAGTACCTAACAGTTATGGAGCTGTGAAAGAGCCCCCTGCTCCAATGGCAGCCGGAATTGCTTAAGAACAGCAAACTTTATTATCCTTTTATTAGTGATGTTCTACAACCTGGAGATGTATATATGCATTGTATATAATGCATATATGCAGTATAAACACTTATTACACCCTCTCTAGAATAATAAACTAAAATAAACATATATGAGACCGTTTCCCACCAAAAAAAAAAAAAGTATAATGGACAGGGGGAGAGAGCAAGAAAAAAACCCATGGCCTTCTCCATTACTCAAACAGTGATGACAAGTAAATGAAATATCAATCATGTAAGCTGTCAACCTTTTGGGACAGCAATAACTGTTAACAAGTAGTCTGGAAAAATTGTCTGAAAATGACTTGTCCTCCACACATGAGCATTTGAGGTTTCCATGGAAAATTAAGGTGCCAGTGGCTATTTGGAACATTGTTCAGGTATTCTTTTTAATGGAAAATTTGCCAGTTATTGATCCAGAGCATGTACCCCTTGCTTTCAGAAAGCTGCAAGCAACTTTCCAATCAGTGGCTGTCAAAAAAATTACTGCCTTTTTATACTGATACAAGACTAACAGCTCAAGTGCAACTCCACTGCTACTCAACGGCTGCCTTTAATTAACCACAGTGTGCAACAGACAAGGAGTTTTATTTACCACCCTGCAGTATTTGCATTGGCCCAACGCAAAGTACTGCTGCATGGTCTAAACCAGCTCCAGAACTGCTGAAACAGCTTACTGTCCAGTTCAGAAACCAAAGAACCTAAAGATGAGAGGTCGTGCATGAGCGACTCAAAACATCTTCCCCGACTACAGCCTGGTACCTGCATGGAAGAGATCTGCATTCTCAGGGAATTGTTTTGTTGGGGGTCTTAAACTCAAAGGAAAGCCTTCACTGTGGCTTTGGAGAACGGCAGCACAACTGGAGACAAACTGCACCATGTCAGAATTCCTAGAAATAGGAGCTACTCAATCCTCCAAACATTTGTTGCGGGCCCCATAATACCCCAAATGAGCGCTTTTCTTCCCCAGTATATTCTTCAAGATTAGAGTAGGTTCATTCTTGTAGGCTGAGAACATCTGTTTTCCTATAAACACATCCCAAAATGACACCTACAGGATGTTGGAAAGTTAAATCATCAATGCAACACAAATAGAAGACGAGTTTAAAACTGAAGGGAAAATTTTCAGAGAAGAAAAGCTGCTGAAGCAGAAAGAAGTCATTTACAGACATCCCATAATTTTTAAGGGAAAGCAGAGAGTTGAGCAATCATAACTCTAATGTACTGAAACTTTAACAGTAAGCTTGGAAGCATAGCAAAAAGATGACCTTACAAAGGCATGATTAATCTCAAGAGCGTGCCAGGAAAATTCAAGTTTTTGAGTTTAAAAGCAAAAATGGCAGACATTTTGTAAGGAAAACTGAGAAACACGAGGAATTCCAGGGGGGAAGCATCAACAGTGAACTAGTTGTATCAACCAAAACAAAAAAAACCCCATCAAACAAGCACAACAACCCCCTGAATGCAGCAGAATTTGTCTTCCTTTCTTTCCTACAACTTCCTTATGCTCTTCAATATCAAACGTGTAATATGCTGGTTTCACCACCTTTGGAAAGAAAACTGCACAAGAGGGGCCTATTTCATAAATCCCTTGAGTTTCACAGAGATCAATCACCAGCAGCTGGAACTTGCACTTCTTTCACCCCAGGATTAAGTCATAGGCAATGACTAAGGTCCCTCTAAACCCAGGTCTGCTAACAGAGGTCCAGGTGAAGAACATCCAGCCCAGCCTTCCCAAGGGAAGAGCGCTGGGATGCAGGCACGGGACACTCTCTGCAGATATCAAAAGAATGAGAATTTCATGGAGGAAGCCCTCCTTAAGCCTAGAACACACAAATCCCCTTGACAGGAGACACTGATAGTTTGATGTGTTGAGTTCACAACACCAAAACTACATCATTTTGCCAAACGTGAGAGAACACGTGCCCAAGAGCGATCCGTTAAGACGACGCTTGGGTGAGATGTAGGTGATCCAAGCACATTCCTGCTCGGCCTCCTCTGCTCCAGGGAACCGATGACGAGGACTAAACTCAGCCAAGTCATTAAGTCTCACCAAAACCATCTACAACTGGTATCAAACAGGGCTGGCTCCTCCTAAGTTCCCAGTTAAGACCATTAGCATAGCGAGACGGGCACTTGGGAAGGAGCTAGCATTCCACCTGGCCTAGAGAGAAAATATCCATTGGTTATTTTCTTGCTTATCAATTTCATTTGAAAGGAAACGTTAAATGACTTTTTTCACTTACACTGGAACATGGAAGATACACTGAAGCCACATTAAAATTATTTTGCTTCAGTAACTGCATACTTTATTTCTTTAGACAGATTTTAAATTTATAGGTATCTAGGCAGGGATTTTCCACACGTCTCCGTACAGAAAGGCCCACACAGACACACAGATCTCTCATATTAAGAAACAGAAAATACGTCTTTAAATCCTCTATGAATATTGAGCCTGCAGCTACAATGAAACTCTTCTGTTAGGAGGGGTGAAACAGTCTCCAGATGAAAGTAGATTTTGAAAAATTTTTAGAGCCCAGGGGTTCATTTTTAATGAGCCGTTACTTTAAGTACTGCATAAAAAATACAAGAAATTGATAGTCCATTTAGCCTGCACTATACCTAATGCAAAAGTCATTAAGATGCATTATTCTTAATGTTTATGATATGATCAGTAAGTGTACAAGTCTTTTTTTTTTTTTTTTAAAAGTCAAGCACGTCCATATATCTCATGTCATAGTTTTTAAACACCTACATTTAATACAGAAATATCACTGTGAGCTCAATACAAGAATATTGTGCTGTGAGTAGTGCAGCTTATAGTGCATGCAGCACTTGGATACATGCAAAAATACACAAACCATCCTGGTTTGCATAAAGAATAGTGTGACCAGCAGAAGTAGGGAGGTGATTGTCCCCCTGTACTCAGCACTGGTGAGGCCACACCTTGAGTATTGTGTCCAGTTCTGGGCACCTCAGCACAAGAGAGATATCGAGGTGCTGGAGCGAGTACAGAGGAGGGCAACAAAGCTGGTGAGAGGACTGGAAAACAAGGCTTATGAGGATCGATTGAGGGAGTTGGGGTTGTTTAGTCTAAGGAAGAGGAGGCTGAGGGGAGACCTCATCACTCTCTACAACTGCTTGAAAGGGCACTGTAGAGATATTGGTGCTGGTCTCTTCTCACGGGCAATGAGCGACAGGACAAGAGGGAATGGCTGCAAGCTGCAGCAGGGGAGGGTTAGGCTGGACATGAGGAAGAAGTTTTTCACAGAGAGAGTGGTCAGTCAGTGGAATCAGCTGCCCAGGGAGGTGGTGGAGTCCCCATCCCTGACTGTGTTTAAGAGCAGATTAGATGTGGTGTTGAGAGATCTAGTGTAGGGGGGAACTTGTAGAGTAGGGCTGATGGTTGGACTTGATGATCCCAGGGGTCTCTTCCAACCTAAATGATTCTATGATTCTATGATTCTATGAAACTGATAAAACATGGGGAAGATCAGCATTTATTATACTGTACCTACATAGGATAGCATGGCTTTCATTTCTTCATCGCTTCTAACAGTAATGCGGTCACCATCCTCATCTTCATCTGACAAAGAAACGTATTACATTCATGAACAACGGAAGGAGGATATTTAGCATTTTAATATGTAGGGTTTTTACAAGCAAATAAAAATAGGAAGTACATATGAGCCAACTACACAGGTAACCAGGTACTCCTAAATAACAGCAATACATAATGGCTCCAAACATTAATTAACAAAGACCATAATTACATCTAAAAAGGGGGCACAAACAAAATGCTCAAAACTTTGCTCTCAGTTTTTTTTACTGACAGAACCTTCTCCAGAAGCTGCTAAAATAACCCTCTGTTGAAAGCCATCAAGGTACTCTCCCGACACAGCAAACAAAGTAGTTTCTGAGAGTGCTTCGGTCCTCCCAGATGGAGCCAAGTTTGGGCAGTTTCTTTCACCGCAATTACTAGAAATTGAAAAATAAAAATATTGTTTTCTTCCCACTAAAACCTTCTGGTCTCGCTGTCAACCCTACCTCAACTCACCTGCCCTGCTGGCAAGTTCCTTGCACCCCTCTGCCCCCATCCCTGTGACAAATGCAGGGGCATCTCAGCTTCTTTGTGCCACCGCAACGCTGGCTTAAAAACCTTAACTTACAGGCAGACACACATCTGCAATATCCATACAGAGAGATTTAGACAAAGGCAAATGTTTGTGAAGAAGCAAAACCAGTCCATGTCTTTGCTCCCAGTGCAACTGGTGGTGAAGAGGTGGCAGGAAGCATGAACAGTGATGTGTTCTGACTGTGTTTAAGAGTAGATTAAATGTGGTGTTGAGGGATCTGGTGTAGGGGAGAACTTGTAGAGCAGGGCTATGGTTGGACTTGATGATCCCAAGGGTCTCTTCCAACCAAAATGATTCTATGATTCTATGAGCAGCATGACCAGGAGATCACTGTTTCATGGTGATGCTTCAGGGCCAAACACGCAGACACAGACTCTGATACACAGGTTCAGTCACAGCCTCTTACAGCAGCATTAAAAAGTGCCACCATGTGCCCTGGATGAAGACTCACTCTCGCCCCCAGTTTTGCAAAGAACCTGGGAAAAGACTTGAGTCAACAAGTTAAAATTGCCTGAGAAAAAAAAAAACAAACCCTTTGTTCATTTTGCCTCTGAAAACCTAGCAGGTAATTTTGAGGCTATAACAAAAACCCAATTGCAGAAGAGAAAGCAAAACCACAAGAGACAAATATGGAGGAAAAAAAAAAGTAACATAAACCCCTTAGAATTACACTTTAAAAAATGTACTGGAAGAGAGCTATGGGACACTGGAAACAAAAGCTGGAAGAGGAACTAGATCGCGCAGCGATGTCCTACAAGCGCTTTGTCTCATGGAAATTTAACTGGTGAATTGCCAGATTGCTAAAATTCCTTGCCAGGGTTACCAGCCTGCAGCGAGTCATGAATGATGAAAAGATTAAGAAGAGTTAGTGACTAGAAACGGAAAGCTTCCTCGCCTGGAAACATTTTAGGCAGAAAGAAGAAGTTGTAAAACCGCTACCTGGCCAAAACCCAACTCCCAGTTCCAGCGTGGAACAGAGGAAGAGAAGCTGAAGAAGCAGCTGCTGGAGCAGGGAACACGATGAAGACCATGAGTGGAGACGGGATCAGAGTGAAATGCAGAAGAGGGGAAACGTATGACAGAGAGAGAGGACTATATGGAGGTAAAAGCTGCTAAACAAGCCTGAGCTGAGGGAACAAACTGAGCTGGGACCAGCAAACACTAAGAAAAAGCTGGAAAATTCTTAGAGTCCACTTGCAGAATGTTTATTAAAAACAATAATAATCACACGTTATTAATTTCAAATTATTAAGAAATTAACTCTGAAGTTCTCAGATGGGCAAAGCTCCTCATGGTGGAAGAGAGTAAATTAAAAATCTGCTGATGCAAAGGCAGAAAGCGTTACCTGACATTAAAAAAAAGCTCAATCTAAACCAGCCAGTCAGTGCCTGGACAGAGCAAAACCAAAACCAAAACCAAACAAAAAGAAATTCTCTATTTCTCATAGCTGTGCAGAGATCCTTTGCCATCCCACCATGACATTTAAGTGGGCACATCCCAAAAAACTAGCTGGATATGACACATGGGTTCAGAAAGATTTCCAGGCTTGCCTGGAGCACAGCAATCCGATTTTCCAGCACATTAGGGAAGCAAGAGTAGAACCAAAAAATCCTACGTACTGGCTGGATTTTGCTAATGTCACTTAAAATGGAGGAAGAAATCCTCACAAGATACCAAACAGAGTGCAGCAGATGGTAAACAAATATTATGAAGCAATCTTCCCCAAATCTGCAGCGTGTCACAAATATAGAAAATGGCAGAGTTTGGATAAAAGGATCGTAACAGGCCATATGCTGTTAGTGATTTTATTTGTAGCGCTGCGTAATACAGCGGTGAAACCCGCGTCGAGGTCCAAGGGGAGGAGAAGTGCAGCCCCAGGTAGGAGCTGCAATGGATGGCACGCTGCGGATAACAATAACTAAACAAAGAGTAGAGGAGCCGGCGCTGGATGGTGATTATCCACATCTGAAGCAGCGATGAAGCAGGTGAGAAGGAAGCTTAAGCCAGTAAAATCCAGGCACCCGATATGGAAAATGTAACCAGAAAAATCACGCATCAATATACATAACATATTTTAGATGCCAGTTAAATGGCAGGGGAAATGGGTTTGTGCAGATGTAAATGACAGACTAGAGACATGAACCGAAAGCACAGAAGCAGATGTTAGAAGACACAACGAAATAAGTATTTCCAGGAAAGTTCTACACATGGTACCATTAATATGGGCTACTGCCCTGATTGCAGCGACTGCTACTGGTGCATGAAGTTCAACCAGAGCTAATGTGTGATGTGGGAGGTATGCAAAAGAAATATTAACAAATCATAAAAAGAAAAAAAAAAAAGAAAAAAAAAAAGGCAATGTCTGTAGCCTGGTCTCTTTAGAAAGTCTTGTTTTAAAAAGTGGGGCAGGAGAAGCGTCGAGGCTACAGAGAAATAACAGTTCTCTCCATTCACAGGTTTCTGAAGTTTTAGGAGGGAAAAAAAACAGACACATAATACGTGAAGGACCATAAAACAATGCTTCCTTTGATTACCTACATGTAGAATTATCCATAAAGCTCTAAAAAGGGGAGAAATGATAATAGAAATCCAAGGCCCTATCTTGTCTACCTGCTCTCTCTCCTTCAGCATCACCACCTCAGTCATACAGCACATCTAACCCTCTCCGGCTCCTTCTTGCTATTTAGTCTCTATCAAAGAAAACCAGAGACAGGCAGAAAAATAAAAATATCAAAAGGGAGTCCCCCTCCACTTGGAGGAGAACTCTAGCATGGCATCTTATCCCCGAGACACAGATGTTTGACTCCCCTTTGCAGCTTAGTGCTCTCCAGGTAGGACAATCCCCCAGAGAATCCCTCCAAAAGTAAGAATAAACAGGGCTCAAAGAATAGAACTGAAGTAGATATTAGCAGATACAGGCCTAAATCTGCATTAACAACCACTGAGGGCTCTCCTAACTCAGCAAAAGCATAATATAACCATCTCCATGAGCTGCAAGTGCCATTATGGACAACCCCAACATCCAGCTTGCTCAGATCCTACACAGGAGCTATTTTCCCAGCTTCTCAACCCAACCCATGCAGCCTTTTAGAGCTTATTTCTACTGCCCAAGTCTAACCAGGTGGCATTTCCCTGTAGTTCTCATCCCTCCTCCAGGAGCTGCAGCTGAATAACTCAAGGAAAACTAAAAGCAGAGCAGCCCTTCTAGCAAATAACAGACCTTTGTTCCAGTGAAAGGCAACGTTAACTCCTAATGCTGCTATATTTGGAACAAAATCTGTACGTTGCATTGTATTTCTGTGAAAGCTGCTGCTCTTTCAGTTTCTTCCAATGGGAGATTAAAATTTTAAACTTCGACTTACAGGTGCTTTATATTTTTCATTTAGATCGAGCAACACAATTGCAGTAAGGAGTAAGAGCGTGGTAAGGTCATGCTGGTAATTAAAGCTATATTGTAGAAATACGCTCATTCAAGATGTGATTAAATAATAAAATATTGCTTAGTTCAGCATCATCATTAAACTTGCATTAATGCATAAATATTTAACTGTAACATATAAAGAATGTAAACATTATTCATTTTAAAAATATCAGCCCTGTAACATGACAAAGGAGAGCGTTTATAGGAGTCATACTTACACTCAAAGGCAGTTGTTGTTGCATCTGGCAAAACTTGACCGATGACATCCTAAAATAAAAAGAAGAATTAGCTACAGATCAAATGGGAAAGGCCTGAGATGATCTAGAGTAAATCCTCTTAATCACTCTGCAGCTGCAGGCTGAAGACTTCAAGACCTGCTACTCACCACCGCCCCAAAATTACAACCTTTTCAGCACAAAACACAAATCAGTGCAAATCACAGTGCTCTCCTCCTCCCTCTCCACGTTAACTCAAGGAAAACTTGAATAACTTGATCAGAATTGCAAACAAGTCAGTGTTGTCTGTTCTTGGGGTTTAAAGAAACAATTTTGTCCACAGGTTATAGAAAAATGCACATCAACCCATCGTGGTAAGTCATAAAAAAGTTAAAAAAAGGTTTATAAATAGCTTTTTACTTGAGAAAGCATGTTTTCTCTCTCAGTCCTTCTTACATCACTCTGATTCCTCCTCACCACCTCCAAACACCTGCCCTGGTCCTCCTTCCCACAACAAAGCAACCTCCTTGCATGGCTCCATCCCCTGCCCTGCCTGCAGCTCAGGAATGACGGGGTAACCAACACCTCCGGATGGGTTTAGGAATGCCATCCTCAATTAAAACAGGAGTTGTGAGACTGAACACATTTTTCTTGCTTTCACTCTACAACTGCCCAGGAAAGCAGCCGAGCTGCTGCCACACAACACTGCACTGGGTCTCAAGACGCTCTCCACACCATCCAGAAAGCTTGGAGGGCTCTGCCATTAATTGGAATTAAAACTTCTCCAAAACTTGGTGGACAGAGTCAAATATGTTGGCTGCTCTGGTTAAAAACAAAAGGTTAAAATACGCAAAGAAGTGGAAGTCCTACCCTGGAAAGCAACCTCCAGCATTGGTGTTTGTGATGATGCCACCCTTTCTGAGTGTTGCACATCTCTCATCTAAAGCAGCACCGTTTTGTTGTGGTTTTTGGGGTTTTTTTTGTTTTGTTTTGTGGGGGGTTTGTTTTTGTTTTCCTAAAGCTTTTACATATAACACTTACTCCAAATTCAGTGAAAACTATCTGCTCAGACAGAAGCCATCCCAGCCTCCCAGGGTAGGTGCTGTCGTCAGCCTTTGTGAGGCTGCAATATGTCATGTCAGGGCACGGCATAAACGCACAGCATGGCTTTCTCCTTCCCGCTGCCCGATCCCTCATGTCAGACAATCTCTCCGCTGACAGTGTCACCAAGTGATTAGAAATTAATGAACAACGATATTTATTGCAGTACATACACTGTGAGCATCTCGGGGTGCTAAGCACCCCCCTGGATCAAAGCTTTAGTGATCACTGTCCTGTCACTTCTGGTTTCTCTGGTTTCTTGGTTGAGTCTAAAAGCAGGGAATTAAACATTTTGCACAACGTCAGAGACAACTGATGCAACGGGAAAGCAGCAAAAGCAACCTAGAGATTTCCACAGATCTATCTGAAACACATAGTTTTAGCAAAAAAACCCTCTCACCTTGTTTTTTTTTCATTTTAGATGCTAAAATAACCTGTTAGTACGTAATTTAAACCGTTAGTTCCATACAAAAAGACAAAATACACCGAAACACCTGTGCAATACACCTTACCTAACTGTGGAGATTGCAAACGTGAGGAGCCAAAAATCATAGAATCATAGAATCATTTAGGTTGGAAGAGACCCCCAGGATCATCAAGTCCAACCATCAGCCCTACTCTACAAGTTCTCCCCTACACCAGATCCCTCAACACCACATCCAATCTGCTCTTAAACACAGTCAGGGATGGGGACTCCACCCCCTCCCTGGGCAGCTGATTCCACTGACTGACCACTCTCTCCGTGAAAAATTTTTTCCTAATGTCCAGCCTAACCCTACCCTGCTGCAGCTTGCAGCCATTCCCTCTCCTTCTAGCGCTCATTGCCCTTGAGAAGAGACCAGCACCAACCTCTCTGCAATGCCCTTTCAAGCAGTTGTAGAGAGTGATGAGGTCTCCCCTCAGCCTCCTCTTCCTCAAACTAAACAACCCCAACTCCCTCAATCGATCCTCATAAGCCTT
>VZTM01022389.1:144276-201776 GCA_013400555.1 Jacana jacana
GGGCCGCGGCGGCTGCCGAGCACAGCCGGGCCTGCGCCGCCCCGCCCCGACCGCAGGAAGGACTCGCTGCCCCGGAACCAAAACGGAGGGGCCGGGAGGAGGAGGAGGAGGAGGAGAAGGAAGAAAAGAGGAGGAAGGAAAAGAGGAGGTGCCATGTTGCGGGAGGAGGGAGCGGAGGCGGTGCCATGTTGAGGGAGGCGGCGCCATGTTGTGGGAGGAGGGAGGGGAGGCGGCGCCATGTTGTGGGAGGCGGTGACCGCCAGCGCTGTGAGAGCCCGCCCCGGGGCGTGGGCTGGAATGGCTCAGAAGAACGCGGTTTTTATTCCCCAATACACTTTCTACTTCTAAAAGAATAGCCACTGTTGAGAGAGCAGTCAAACAAAGTCAGGCTCGGACTCCTGCATTAACTACGAAGTGTGGAAAGTGCCCAGTGCTGCGAGTCTTCAAATGTCAGGGTAACGTATTGGGGTCACCTCCACTTCTTAAGAACTCATGAGTTTTTTTCTTCAGGTTATTCCATCTAATATACAAGAACACACATCGAAGCCAACCTGTGTGTGGCCAAGGTGTGTTGTCGGCCCGTGGATCTTCTCCTCAGCGTGAGGGCCCTACCCCGACCCAGGCAGGCGATGCCAAGGAGCAACGTGGGGCTCGGACCAGGGCCTCTCTGTGCTCCCCTCATCACCACAGCAGCCAAACTGTGGGCTCAGAGCAGTTTTGCCAATAGCTGTCACGCACTTCCCTCACTCTCCCAATTGCAAAACACTCCGCTAAATATTGCTGATAGTGACAGCGGGTAAAATTCTTCCATCCAAGAGTTTTCCTCAGTCATGCAGCAGAAAATAGCCCATTGCAAAACACAGTCGCTTTTAAAGCATGGCTTTTAGGAAAGAAACTCACACACACACACCTAAAAAGCTCACATCTTTTCCTCAGCAGCAGCAAGGAATAGCTGAATGGTTCTGTTGGAGTATGACAGCGATGACATCTCCCTGCCGCAATGACAAGCCACGATACACTCTGTGCAGCTTTATAAAACCAGGCTTTTTACCTGACAGAAGTCAGAGGGAAGGCTCTGCTCTGTACAGCTCTGCAGCACAAACTTCCCAGTTCTTTTCAGCGGGAGAAAAGTGTTAATGTCAATTGTAGGCTATTGATCTGTGCGTTTTATCACCATCTCTCACATTATCATACATGACAAACTAGATGATTTGATTTGTATTATCAATTTACAGGAGGGGAAAATGGAAGGTATATTTGATTTAATTCCTGAAACATCTTCAAGCTTCTTCTTACTAGAATTCTACATTGTTTGAGCCTTAGAAGAAAAAGGATCTTTCAATAGCCATTAGCAGAGATAAATTCTCTCTCTGTTCAATAACTTTGCAATTTAGTTTCTACACTAGAAATTAATAGAGCCCCAGCTCCTAAGTATCTAAGGGACTGGTGCTGCCCACACAGACATCTTTCTGTTCAAATGAACCTTTTACCTGCAGTCCCTGTATACCTTTCAGTCAGGTTCATTTCAATCAGATTCATTTTCTATTAAATTTTAAAGAATAGGATATAAAATCATAGAATTTCTATAGAACCGCAATTTTTCTAAAATGTCTTTTTCATGCACAAGGCTATGGGGAAAACCAACTCAATTTGCCAAATTTGCATGAATATTACGTAGATTTTCTGGGGCTAATCATAACCTTAATCCCCTGTTCTGATTTGTGGTGATGCAGCTGTAATCAAACTTCAAGGTTTTTTACGTCTTAAGAAGTCCAGCACATCAAACAGTGTTTCTTGATGCAGGTTTGGTTTTGCCAGGTATTTCTTTAAACCCTATGTTTCACAAGAAACCTTCATTCTAACTATACCAACATTTGAAAAACACAGTCAAGATTTATTTCATCATCCTGCAGATTTTCTGCCACAAGAACAGAACTTCATCAAAATCTGCTTTTATATTTTTCTTCAACGTTGGAGGGAAATCCGTGTAGCAAGAACACAGAGATTTTTTTTAATGTGTATATCAAATGTTCTTAAAGTTCGGTATTTGGCTGCCCCAAAAATCTCCTCTTTAAAAGGTTTCTGAGGTGGGAAGTTGAAGAATTGGAGAAAGCCACAGAGAAACACAAGAAAGCAGTGTGATTTTCTCCTCTAAGTCCAGATGTCAGCAGGAAGTATGCATGGATTTCCTATTGACAGTCACGTACCCAAAATTACTGCCTGGCCACAATGACCTAATATTCAAAATCTGCAAAGGAACAATATATTCAGTTCTTTAATTACGGGAGGATCGTGGAGCCTACAGCCTCTATAAATTCTTTTCTTTGTGTGTGGGAAATACCTTCCATCGGTGCCACGACTTCCAGGCTGGTTTTCTGCTAGAAGCGCGAGCCCCGCTGTCTCACCGCAGTCTGCTGCTGCTCTCTGCTGCTTTCCATCGCTCTGGAGAGGGCAGAGGAGATCTGGAGATGGCTATGTAAAGAAAATAACTGTTTGTTTCCACGGAAAAGCAGAATGCTGACACAGAAGAATATTAAGATGATTCAATTTGCCATGCTGTGGAATCTCATGGGAGTACCGGGGAGCGGTAGGGAAAACATCCTGTACCCCACTGATTGCCTGGTAATTTGCAAGGCCCTCAAAAAGTGAGGAAAGAAGCTATTACTTGTTTCCCTCTCTAATTCCCACTGCAAAGGCAGTTATCTAACACAAGTAATTTTCAGCTTTTCACTACTGCAGACATCATATATAATGAAATTTTGAGCCCCTCTACCAAGACTCCGTAAAAAGAAGAGGGAGGAAAGAGAAAGCTGGCTCCCCTGGCGCTCTTCCTGAATATTCCTCTTCCAGGACCCGTATCTGGGAGCTTTTCCTTGCCCTTGGTGGAGGGAGGTGTGAGCTCAGTCATACAGTGCTTAGAACTCACAGAGTCCTTTTTACACAGCATTTCTTGGCATACACGCTGTTTTGATAATAACCCTTATGAAATGCCTGTTGCAAATATTCAGTGGAAACAAAAGCAGGTGAATTATGGCAATTGCATTGGGCTGTATCAGGAGTGAAGTGCACAACCAACTGGGATTGGGACCCAACATGAATTTCCACAATCCTTGTGCTCAGGCTGCTGGGGAGAAGAAACGAGGCACAGGAAGGAATCTGCAGACAGTCCCATGTTCCATTACAGCTCCTCCTGGGCATCCCTGGGACATTCTAACCTCACTACTACAATATGCCCAGCTAGGACATCAGAATAGCATGCATTTACCATGTTATTGTGCCTGGTTTATGTTCATTAGCTACGTGTGCTAAAAGTTATTCAATGTTTTAACTATTAACAATATTTTGGAGGCCTGTATTACCAGTACTGCACTACGTTACGTGTAATTCAGATGTAGTATAAAATCAGGCTCAGAGGAAGCAGAATCTAAGTGCCATTCAATTTGTCATCTCTGCTTCCTCCCTGTGCCAGTTTCTACACAGGTATCACTGGTAACACAGGACAAGCTGAAAACAGCACCTGATCATTGCTTCAGTAGCATGGTTTTCATGTGTGTTTGGGTTTTTTTAAGTAGATTAATATGTAACTTTCTATGTTGATAAAATATTAAAGGTGAAATTCACCTTTTTTCCCTCCCTCCCCAGGGTTTCAGAGTGCCAGCGAGCGCAGCAAACCCAATTCCCTCAGGCTTCTGAAGTAGGTCAAGAGCGTCCAGACTTTCTAAACATACTCCTCTCTAAAACGCATCTCCCAGGAAAGAATCACCCAGCTGATCATCTTGATCAATATACAACAATACCAATATCAATACAATCAATGTATAGATTGGGATCCCTTAAAATCTGCATTAAAACTTGCCGAAAACCAGCTGTGTTCCTTCCAGGCCTTCCCGCTCCCCCTGACAGTCTCTTTGCCCAGGCTCTGGGTAAGAAGGAAAGGGCTGTTTCTGAACCAGGCATTGGGAAATAAAGTGATCTTTAAGTCAAGTCAGTGGGGGCAGAATCTGGCCTCAAGTACATCTTTTCAAACTCCTTCTCATAGCAAACCCACCTTGGACTGGAAAAAACCAACAACCCACCCAGTGGACTTATTTAGGCTGAATTATTAAATGCTTAGCTTTTGCTGTAAATTGTGAGCGCATTTTTGAACTAAAGCAGCTGGCAAGCATCTTTTATGTGTGTTTTAAAGGCTAGGGGTAATACACAGCTACTGAAAAATCACAGCGTAAACTACAGGCGTCGGACTGAGCGAGAGTGGCTGTGGATTGTTAATGGTGTCACTGTACCCCCTCAGACCAGCTCCAGGGGCTGCATAATTGTTTCCCTGTCAACCTATAAATTCCTGCGTAACAACAAAATTATTGTGATTTTTCTTCCTAAATAATTCATATATCACAAAGCACGGGTATAACCAGGCCCATGAATCACCAAGCATATAACAATCATATCTAATAGTCCTTCTTCTTGTAAGAATTAAAAAAGGTTTGACTTTGCAATATTTTATAATCTTGTTCAAAAATTTCCAGCGTTCTTTGCAAGTGGCCTCTCTTGAAATTTGCATTTTAAACTTGCAAGTTTCCTTGATCAGCCTTTTTGTCTGAAGGATTGCTTTTAATCATGTTTTATGGTTTTAATTCTATTAGGATTATTAATACCAGTGAAAGTAATAAATTGGCTTTATAATGAACTAGAACAGGGCTCATAAACTGTGCTTAAAGTGATGCAATTGCTAATAAAATCACTCTAAGCCATGTGTATATCTCAAAAAACCAGCAACAATAATGTATCTAAACTGGGGAAATGATAAGAGCATTCCATCATTTCAAACCTTAGTGGCTTCCTCTGTGTTTTTTTTTAAATTCTGAACAGATAGATATTTGAGTTTTCTGTAAGACAGCCTCGTCACTAACAGTGTTAATCATCTGCACCATTTATAACTGGAATTTAGAGAAACCCAGGAGTTCTTAGTCTGCAGCAGAAAGCTCTCATGCTACACGGACATGATTACTTTCTGAATGTATATCACACTGCATTCCCTAGAAAATTATGATGCATAAATAGCATAAATAATTAAGGTTTAACTCCACTCATCTGTACGTCACAAATATTGTGTGATACATTAGGCCTCTTAATTTCAGCTGTATTTAGTCACTTACTCATTCACAAAGGTCAGTAATTGACATTGAGTGTCCCAATCATTAATGCAAATTTTGCAAATGTCGTGCTGCACACATGCCTTACTTTAAAGACTTAAATGCAAACACAGTAGTAACAGCTTATTCTTTTCTACAAGTCCAAAAAATCTTTTAAATAAACGTGGAATGTACCAGTGACAAGTTTCATTCTGCATTCCCCTTGCTGTAATGCCAAAGCTGCCACTTTTTCTTTGGTATATTTAAACTGAACAGTTCAGCCCACGAAAGCTAACGTGACAACTATTTCCATAAATATGTATATTTTAGGAAGAAATCAAGACAACTTTCAGAATTATTAACTTTCTTTTCTGTCGTGAACATGATTAAGGAGTTACAGTGAAAGCCAATTTAAATTAAATGGCTGAAGTAAATAATACATGAAGCAAAATCTCCTTTGTTTCAGGCAAAGTTGGTCTAAACCAAAGGGGCCTAAGGGCATTCAACTATTAAGAAATACTGACGTTTCATTGAATAATAACATGTTCATTCAATAACATGCATCAGGGAGATATAAAATTATGCTTTGCACAGAGATGTAGCCATCAAGGATCATTTTACTGCCGTTAGACTCTTGAAGGGCACTATTTAGTCAAGTCACATTTTTCTGCCTTGTTCTTCTTGCTTACAGACTGATCCCAGTAAATTCTGTTTCATCAGAAATTTTAAATCTGTCCATGACAAAACGCAGTAACACTTCTCTTCTGAGGGCTGGGAGAATCAGCTTGGATTCCTGTTCTCCTTTTCCAGAAAGCAGCAGCAATGGGAGTATCAAGAGGTTTGAGAATACTCACAGCTGAAGAGCACCAGGCTGAGGAGAGCAGCTTTTTCACACCTGACATTATTCGCTCATTCTCAGTCCCGTTCTAGACATCCTTCCCACCAAATCCACCCTTCTCCATGTGAGCTACCCAGCCCTTCTATTCCACTGGGGCTGGTTTTGCTGAAGCCTTTCCTCTGCTCCGTACATTTCTCAGAGAATTAACATTTCCTCCACTCCATTTTCCTGACGGAGCTCCAGAAGTTCCACATCATTGTTCCCCTTCCCTTTGACTTCTTTAATCTCAACAGGTCAAAAAAAACCCAAAACAAACCAAACCCAAAACAAACCAAAACCAAAACAAACCAAAACCAAAACAAACCCCAAAACTGAGTAGCCTTTCTCTCTGTTAACGAGTAATTAACCTGCTTTCCTGCTTCATTGCAGCAGGCCTGGAACTGCTTTGAATGAGTAAACGAGCTGATACCCCTGTCTGTTCCCATCAGAGCTCAGAAAGCACTGACAGTTTCTCTCAAACTCAAATTAAGGTGAAAGTTATTGATCTACTTATCATTTTACAGGTTTTCAGTGTTTGTCCTGTTCACTGAGCAGGAGTGAGCCTGGCAAGCCTAAGCAAGCATGGGTGCCTCGCTGTGTCACACAGCTCTGGTGCTCTGCTCAGCAGGAGTCTTGAGAAACTGAGACCTCTTCACGCCTGCCAACTTTTGCACACAGAGAAAGCACAAAGATCAAAGGAAAGACCCCAAATATTCTACCTAATCCTGCAACACAGCAGGTCAAGCACACAAAAGGAAGCTGAGAACGGATCTAACTTCTAACAACGGAAGATCAGTTGGCTCCAGGTTTCTCTGAAAACTGGATAAAAAGCACTGGATGCCGCTCCAGGGAAAGAAAGGGGAGGCAGCAACTTATTTTTGAGACAATGTGAGAGTACTAACCATACCATCAATCCTTACTAGTGTCTAAATCCAGTATTCATTTACACTGGAAAAGAAAGCTGAGAACTTCCAAGTTGAAACTGCGTCCACTGAAAGGTGAGCAAGTAGTAAAATTGAGTGATATTCTAGGGAAAAACAACATTTCGTTGAATCATGGAACGGGTTGGGTTGGAAGGGACCCTAAAGATCATTGAATTCCACCCCCCTGCCCCGGGCAGGGACACCTTCTACCTGACCAGGTTGCTCAAAGTATTTAAGTACTTAAATATTTAAGTACAATGAGCTGCCTAGAACATGTTTGCATCAGGAGTCACAAAACTTCATTAAAACAAACATTAAAACACCCACATGTTACCATCATTTGGAGGAGCAGACAATAACAGCAGTATTTCTTGGGGTACTGTCATTAGTGCTGCAGAGTCTCTGGCAAAACATTTGTCAAACATACAAAAAAAAAGGTATAAAAGTGAAATATAGTAATTAAGACCTGGGTTTTATCGATTGTGTGGCTTAAGTAATTTTTCACAACAAACATAAGATTTAATAAGTATAAGTAGTTAAAGATCCTGACTTGGCTGTAGTCATTAGCATGTAATTGAACTGGTAAAAAAGATCAGTTAAACCTGTGTTGATTACCACCTTATCTTTGAAAGGCAATTAAGGACCTCAATCATTGCAACAAGATTTGATTGTGCAGCCTTTATTGGACATTGATCTTTCAGCAAAGCGCAGTTACATTTTCCATTCATTTACAGTAGCAGAGTTTAACGGGGATACCTGAGACCACTGACCGGGGGAACCGTAACGCTAAGCGCCCGTTTAGGCCAAGATGCCCCCAGCAGTCATTACTTTTTAAAAAGGCTGCTACGAGAAGCGGGTACCTGATCCTCCGGGCTTAGGCTGGGGTTTCATTTAGCTGAAGGAGTCGTTAAGTGAGGTGAAACAAAGCTCCCTGCCTTTTTTATGTCATCTCTCCCTCATTTAAACATCAGTCTTGAATACAGTAGAGATAATTAAGGCAAGAGCGACAAGACAACCCACAGTTTATTTCAAAGGGAAACGGCGCAGATGGAATCTGCAAGGAGCCAAAGGGTCATTTCATAGTTCAATTATCCATTTTAAAACGTATCAATATTAGCAGGTGCTGCATCCACAGCACATCCATGGCATAATACAGTAATAAAAAAGGAAGCTGCTAGTTAAAACCACTAATAAAAATTATTTTTGGATCAGAGGAACTAACGAAACCTTGCTCCCTGCAGGGCTGTCTTTCAAAGCACCAGGTTTATAAGGGATCCTGACTGGGCCTTACAGGTGACAGACAGTGAAGAGCTCCACAGGCAAATAACGCATCTCTCAGCAATTCCACTGCCAGAAGCTCATCTTTACAGCCCACTTCAGAGACACGCTTCAGCTCACACCTTCGGACTTCTCCTCATGCTGGGGTGTCCCTTTAAGGAGGCAACTGCTAGAAGAGTTTAAGGTGCTCATCACACATCAGTTGTTCAAAGTTCAGCCGAGAACTACACACTGCTCACTCCCCCAGAGACATCTTCCCCACAGAAAATTTTTGAGACAAGTTGGTATGAATCTTCTTAGCCCTCAACATTTCCATCTTGCACTCGGGCCAAAACTCAAGGTAAGTGATGAAAAAAGATACTAAGAAGAAGGCATTTATAGTAAAAAGTGAACGAGAGCCAGATGAAGTGTTTTACCTTTGGTTGAAGACAAGTGAGTGAGTAGGTTTATGTTCATGGTTCAGAATTGGTTTTGTCATGATTTAAGAACTCGAGTGTTATCTCTTACAAACAGCACGTTTTCCCTCCCAAGGTCCCTAAGGGGTCACACGCCAGCCTTAGCGAAGGGAACGAGCGAGGCTATATTTGCACTCTGCCCTCAGCCATCTTCCAGTTCATCCTTTCGCATGATCAACTTCATAAGAGCAAGAGGTCTATTGATTTTCATGTAATACAAGAAAATATTACATTTGCTTAATTGTTACACAGCGAGATCATTGAACAAGAAACCAAGCCCCTATTTAATGCTGCAAGCAGCACAGGATTGCAGGAATCAATAGGGTAGTTTGTCAGAGATGTTCTCTAAGGAGACTTGCCCATCACCGTATGGACAAGGAGTCGTGCTGCCTGCATTTATTGAAAAACAGGTAAGCAAAGTCAGCAGTACCCATTATCAGAAATCAAACCAGCTGCAGCCAGCGGAGGTGCAGCTCCAATGAAGAGCTGTATTTATAGTCTGGTAATTAAAAACCATTTTATCAACCCCGCGTTGAGACTAAAGCGCTAGAGCAAGGTATCGACCGCATCCGTGGCAATGAATGAGCAGTATTTGACTGTAAACTTATGAGCTGCAGTTATTTAACTTTAGCCAATACAGTGAAAATCAGTTCTAGAAAAATGCCAACAGTCGTTATTAAGGAGGCTTCTGGTAATACTGGCGCTTCGTCTTTGAGACCCATTTAACTTGTGTCAAGAATATTCTCCAAAATTAAATAGCACAGTGCAAGGGCTTTTCTAATTAAAGGGTTCTTTAGTGTTGCTTTTAGAAAAAACACTCGTGTTACTTCATTAAAGTGGGAAAGAGTTCCATTTCCTGGAATTAAGTAAAAAAGTATTTAAATGAAATTATACTGTAGCCATAGCTTGGGAATAATTTATAGAGGAACAGCAATTCCCTTCCAAAAATAACACCTACCCATTTTACATTTATCTTCTTATAAGTGAAAATTGGAATAATCATCCTGTGTCAGCAGACACGGGACTCAGAATATACAACATTATCTGCTGGCACCAAAACTCAGCACCAGTAACGTACCCTGTTCAGGTGGCTCTGGTTTGCACTTACTGTCCAATAATTCTGTATTTCCACTATCCAACTAATTCCCTAAAAGCTTTTTCTTTGCTCAGGTTTCCAACTGAATTTAAGTAATTCCATCGTTTTGTGTGCCTGTTAGAGCTGTGCTCACTTACAGCTGGAGAAATCATCAAAAAAAAGAGGGCAGGATGCTGCTTCTCCTGGAAAAATCAAAAACATCAGCAATGTGTAAATGAGCACAAGGTAAATACTCTAGATTACTTGGGGTTTGTTCCTTACCCATAAAGCAACCAAAATGAAAGTCTTCGAATAGAATAATAATGATACCTGGAGTTTAACAATTAAACATCAATAAACACAAGCATAAACCATATTTCAGATGTTTTATTTAAATATAATTTGAAGAATCGCGATACATCCCTTTTTAACTTCTTGGGGTGGTATTTTTCCCAAGAGTCTTCCAGGTGATTGCGATCGCTCAGTGCCACAGATTCATTCAAGGAACTCAGGACCACGACAGTGAACGCCTCGTGAAACCCCCACTCGGAGCCTAACCCCCAGCAGCGTCACCTCTTCAGAGAGACGTTCTGAAAACACCTGCCTTGTCCAAATGCTACCCCTCAGTTCCCTAAACCAGTAAAATTAAACGATCACAAGCTCGTTCAGCAGGCCTAGTCGCTGACTTCCCTGAACTCTAATACTTTACCAACCTCTGCAAACTTTACCAACCTCTGAACTTTACCAACCTCTGCAAAAATACATCTCTTATGACCAAAAAGGGTCCGGGAAGCTTCCTGAAGACGCAGCACGTGACTGTAAATAAACAAACGGTCGCCTTCGGTTCTTTTTAGCCAAAGGAAGCATCTGTAGCAGCTGTAAGACAGAAACCCACCAAGTGACAGGTACCGGAGGGCGTGATTTCAGTACATTGCACCTTCATCTTCTTTATTTAGAAAATAAATAGTGACTGGGCCATGACTCGTGTGAACAGTCTCTGTGACACTGACAAAGAACCAGGAGCCAATTCCATACAGTAAAGTTGGGATGCCTACGAAAAGACAAAAACACGTTACATACAAAGACAGCAAGCCAGGAAAAGTAAAATGGCCTAAAAATAGTAAAGCATAGTGACTCCGAAATTAAACTAGAGGAAAAGCTGCCGTATTGACATTTTGCCTTTCCTAAAATGCTTGCAAGCAGCCACCAGCACGGAATACCCTTCAGCTCGGAAGACAGCTGAAGAAAAGCAGCAGCACAGGAATGGACAGAAAAAGAAAAGGGGAGGAGAGCAGTATGGAAGGAGTGGAAGGTGGTCAGGTACGGGGCCCCGTTTCCACCAGTTAAAGGTAAATAATGTCCATCTGAACATGCAAACACAAAGTCATCAGCTGAGAGCTTATGTATCGGAGCAGAGAAGGGAAGGAAAACAGGCAGTGACTTCATGGATCAACACGAAGCTGCTCCTGGGAAAATCACACCAGTCGTCACCACTACCGGCTCCAGCCAAACTGGAATGAGCAGAAAGGTGTATACATCAACAGCACCGTCATTTTCAGCCCTGCTGAGTTAACCCATCTAATAAAGATGACAGCATTTTACTTCATATGGGGGGGAAAAAAAGTGGAGCTGGATTCCCTGCATTCGGCACGGTGCAGGAACACCCAATTTAGCCTGCTTTTCGAGTTCCCCAAGCGCTTAAGCTCCATTTCCTCAGAGGAGGGAGACGAGCTGCCTCTTTGCAGCTCGGCAATGGCTTCACCAGGGCCGGCGCGGGGCAGCCACAAGCAGACGGGCAAGATGAGAGGGCTGACTACGCGGAGGGAAAAACAGAATCGGGGTTAAAGCCATTACTGAGAAATCAATCTTTGTGATTTTATTTTCCCGGTTGGAAAGACCAAACCTGAAGACTAGCAGACGCGTTGTGATAAAAGTCACTGAAAGCTTACAAAGCCCATGAATTTCTTTTAAATGAAGTATGAGAGCAAAAAAATGAGGAAATGTTATGCGACTGACACCACTTAAATAAGTGTTGTATCCTAAGTTTTGAATAATATTGTATTTTAAAAGTTAGGTATAGCCATTTCTATAGCATACTGATATATGATTTATTTATAGTGATGCAGCAGTTTGGGCTCAAGAGGGGTCCAAGTCGCCCCCCTCCATCAGACACCGCCTGTATTCTAGAGGCAAGAAACGAGCCCATTTCTAAGAAACAAACTGTTTTGTGTCTTCTAGCGCTCCTGTATTTGCTCAGAGAGCAGAACTTCATCCACGGGAACGGAACATGGCCTTTCAGAGGGAAGACGATCCCCACCAGCCGATGCGAGCCAGGTAAGGAACAAGCGCTGGCGCGTTCACTTTGGGGGCGGTTGATCTGTCATCCTCGCGAGTGGACTCGGAGGAACCCCGAGAAAGAGCGATTTACAGCAGGGCGGCCACCTTTCCATCGTTCCCCTTCCCTCATTCCGCCCGGTCCCAGCCGGCAGGGCCGGAGGAGTAGGCGCCTCAGGCGGATTCACCCACCTCGGGAGCTGGGAGCCGGCCGCCACAGCCGCTGGCTCCCGGAGACACGGCTCCAGCCAGCCGCCACCGCCACCACTTTCCGCTCACCCTTCCCCGTCTCACCCGTCCCGCCGCCGTCCCACCTGTGAGGGGCGCAGCCCGTCCGCCTCACAGCCCGCCAGGTAAGCTGAGGGGAGCCCGCCCAGCCGGCCCGGAAGGCGACTCACCGGCATTGAGGACTTTGAGGGCGGTGAAGGCGGCGTTCTGCAGCGCCAGGTCCTGCGGGGCGGCGCGGGAGCAGTGGTACTTGATGAAGGGGAAGCAGCCGGTGCGCAGGATGTGGTAGTTGGCGCCGTTCACCCGCCAGTTGAAGTGGGAGAGGCCGAACTGGTCGTTGCGGACGGCGCTGTACTTGACGCAATAGGAGGTCCAGTAGGGCAGGCCGCGCTGCCGCAGGTGCTGGCTCAGCACCTCAGAGGCGGCGGGACGGGGCGCTGCTGCCGCCGCTGCCGNGGAAGAGGCAGCGGCGGGTTCACCTTCAGCGGCGGGACGGGGCTGTGGGTGAGGGGGAGAACGGGGCAGCCCGGTGTGCCCGGCTCCCTGAGGAGAGGGCTCGGGCAAGGGGAAGGCCGCGGCCGAGCCCTCCGCGCTGAGGTGAGGCGACCCCGCGGGGCAAGAGGAGGCTCGTCCTGTCCCACACAGACCGGGCGGTCGTCCCTGCCAGCGGGGCCAACCTTAGCGCTCGTTAGGAGGACTGAGAACGTCGTACAGAATGGCGGAACTGCGGTTTCGGAAGCGGTTTGGGCTGCAGCCTGCGCGCTGACGGGCAGCAGCCTCGGCCGCCTTAATGGGCGCTCAGGAAAAAGGGAGGGAGATCGGTGAAACTTGACAGCGATGGCTGTTTTAAAATAGCTGTTGGACGGTGTTAGACCCCTTTCAAGAGAAATTATGAAGAATCATAACCAATATTCCATCATGCAGTTTTTCTAAGTAAAAGCTAAGGTTTTGAATCATTAAACAGTCTATTTGAGAACACAAGATTGTACAGAAGAGTAAACTGAGAAATGGGAACATATTTTTTCCTTTTAATAATTGCAAGCAATATCTCAAACTCGGCAATCTTAAACCATTGAGCTAGGTAGTATGAATGTGCTAATTAATCAATTACTACCCAAGGATGTACTCTCTTTATTTACTGTAATGCACTACATGTGTGTAGAACCAGTAATTATTAATCATCCTCAGCAACAAATTTGACTCGGGTTCACCTTCCTGTAATTAATAGAGCATACAGCCCTATGTTTAATATAGTTCTTTATCAGTGGTGGCTAAGGGTTGAAAGCTGGAATGGGGTGCTGTGGGTCACTGGTGGAGGCATTACACCTGAGGAATGGTATTTGGCTGTAACCTTTCAACATCAAAACCCCCTCCTCTGAAGCTATTGCCTGTAAAGAGGACGTATGACGATTACTTTGATTTTTAAAAGTATTTCAAGATATTTTGCAGTTAACTTTGATCTTAAAAGTGCAAGAAGAAGGGAAAAATCCTTCAGGCTCCCCTGACATGGGTTCAGGGAATGTCGGTGCATCTCAGCACACAACGTACTAAAAATGTGCTCAGAGTTGTCATTCCAAATGTGGAAACTTGGGCTGAATGCCCTTCCCGCCTCCTCCTGCCCCCCTGGCCCTTAAACCCAAATAACCTAAAAAGAGAGACCCCATTCCCAGTATGAGCTCCAGGTAACATTCTCTCAGGAGGACCTGAAATGGGTAGCAAACGTGCCCCAGAGTATGTGAGTGCTGTCATGCTGTCAGCTGAACGTGCATCTTTGTTTGCAGCTCTGGCCCATCAGAAGCACAAAAGCACTTTATTTTCATTGTCTGCATCTTCTGCAGTTGATGCCAACCCCCCCTGCCCCTCATCTCCTCCAGACGTTCCGCCACAGCTGGGGAACCAGCTTGGGCTTCTGCTGCCCTTACCTGCAGAGTTCTGTGGCGATTTCTGATGAGCAGCCCCACCTGGGCCACCTTTTGTCTTTCCATTCCCTCTCACGCTGTTTTCTTCCCAGTCTAGATCAGGTTCCGAATAGCACTAAAATTCAAGCTGCAGTTCAAGAACTCGGTCATTCCTTTAGTGGTTGGGAATAAATAGTGCAGAGTTGTGTGAGCAGGAGAATCACAACTGCATTTCTGACTTGGCTTTGGGTTTGGTTTTTTTTTTTAGATTATAATTTATATCTGCTGTATTGCTTAAAAAAAAGAAGACCTGCTGCATGTTTGGCAGCAGCAGCATGGGAGCTGAAGGTGAGAGACTGTAAGGCAGTTTCAATCCTTCCCTCAGCTCAACGCTCAGAAGTGTTAATAGTAATTAAAAACTTTTTTTCCTCAAAATACATTTCACACTTTGCGCCTGCTGAGAAGTCTCTCTCGCCACGGGAACTTTCAGATCCCTCCTTCCCTGCAAAAAACAGGTACAGTTTTCTTTTGTCAGAAGAGAACAAAGACATAAGGAGGTGCAGGTTTCATTTACTCCTCAGACACGGCAGTCGATTAAGTGCCAGTGAACTAATGAGCCTCTCAGACCTTATGTTGTTCTGGCTTGGATCGAGCCTTCCTTTTCCTTAACCCTTAACAAACGAGCTGATAGTGCCCTGCTCTCCTCTGCCACCTCCTCCTCCTCCAGGATGTGGCTTCTACTGGCCAAACTGGAACGTGATGTAGCTTGGATGGGGAGGAAGGTGAGAAATCTCCCAAAGAGCTGCTTAGCAGCAAAACAGGAGGGAGTGTATCGTAAACGAGGGGAGGCAAAAGTCAGAACAAGGTGCTGCTCTGCAGCCCCTCCAAGTAGAGCTGAGATCAAATAGGTCTTAGCTACCTGGAAGGACTGGTAAGCAACTGCCCTGTGCATCTTGGCATGTTATTTATTAGCAAGTGAGAGATTGCTGTTGTACCCACCACAGCCAAAAAACACCCCTTCCTTTCCTTTTATCCGTGTAGAATTAAAGATTTCCAGGAAGTTCACTCGTGGCTGAATTTCACATTAAAAAAATCCACGTGGGCTGAGGAGGGAGGCTGTGGGCTCCCTCCTCAAAAGGGAGACCAGACTGAGATTACGTGTAAGAGAGGAACAAACCCAACCAAACAAGAACTGAACAAACCCAGGCTTTTTGGGTTTTGTTTCAAACAGGGACCGGCGTTTACGCACACATTCCCCTCTGCAGCTTGTGACCCAGGCAGAAGAGAAACAGGCTAACACCAAAGGTAATGCTTAAAGCTAATGGACTGGCAACTCGGGGAGGGGAAAAACCATGTGCTGATGTGCTGCAACTGCTTGGTCACGTTCAGTATTTGTCGTAAAAACTGGTTTTCCTTCCTTTTTGGGAAGTAACCCCAAAGGTGGTTGCCACACTTGGGACAGTGGTGCCCAGCCAAGGGGGATGCATTTCTTCTGTTGGGGTGAGATTAGAGATTTGAAGGACAAAAATAACGTTACAAACGTAACCATTGTCTTTTAACATAACCACCCACAGGAATTCTGACAGAGAGTGAGAATCTGAGGTACAGACCCATCCGATGGACGGACAGATCTGCTAAAGCCCTGCTGGACCGAGGCTGATGGGACGAGTGGATCCGTCCTCTCAGAGTTGATGGGTGAACCAGGGCCCTTGCCATCGGTTTGGATCATTGGAAAGTGAAGATAAAACACCTGCCCCAAACAAATGTCGCCTGTAGGCGACAAAAGAAACAGCAGAATGGTAACTGCGAGGACAGTTGGTTCTGAAGAGGAATCTGGGCTGCTGGCCTTAGCAATAAGGTGGCATTTAAGTGTATTTAGTTGTAGGGAGGGGAACACCGGGCCTCCCTTCATGGTGGAGGCCTGTGTTTTAAAAGACAGTAGGTTTGACAGGGAGTTGAGGGTGACGGGAACTCTTTTCAGTAGAGTGTGATCTCCTCTGAGTTAGTGACAAAGCGCCAGCCCTCTGTGTATTCTATTACTGAGATATTAAAAGCAGGCACTGCACTTCAGGAGCCCCAGGGTGAGCATCAGGGGCGTTTGTTTATTACCATCCTCTGCTCGTCAACAGTTCGTTTTTGTGAAAGAAGGGATTTCTGCACCCTGAGCCCATTCAGAACTCAGAACCCGGGGAAACTGCCGTCTCCGTTCATGCTACCTCACGCACCGATGCAGAAGGAAAAACCAAACCTGTTTTACAGCTGAGGAAGCCTTTCCAGAAGCATAAAGAATAAGGCATTTAAACATCTTCCGTTAACTATTCTTTCAGAGCATCTGCTTTCGGAGGTTGCTGCTCTTCCAATTTCAGTTCGTTTTCTGCTGGAATTCCTAGAATCGCTTCAATATCTCGAATTGCCATCTGTAAGAGATTCAAGGAATACAAGTTATTTAATGGGCATTATAATGAGAACGCACAGCTGGCTGTGCTTGCCTGGAAAAGGTAAGCAGTGCTACCCGGGACACGCTGCTCCCACCAAGTTCACTGCAGGGGAGGGGGGGGATTACCAGTAAACACACCCCAGTCTCAGGTGAATAAAACATACAGTCTGATGCCACTTGTACTTCTAATTAGCTAAGGGGTGTTCTGTTCCACACTTGTAAATCGTTGTTCACTCATTGTGAAGAGTTCTCTTTCAGATTTTTCTTCAGTGGGTGCTTTTCACTCCCTCACGTGGAAAAATAAAAAGGGTGGTTTTTTGGTTATTCTGTAACATGTTGAAATGTAAATATATCTTCTCTAAAACTCTCATTTCACACTCTGCCAGTCAGAGGGAACTGGGGGCAGAGTTAACACTGCAAAGAATTTGGTAGAAACGGGGTTAAGTGATTTAAGCTCCAAATCTGTAGCAGTGCTCTCCCTCCCCTTCCTGCAAAAGGTTTTCAGAGGGGAGCTGAGAAACTTTTTATGAAGTTCAAGGTGAGGCAGTTGAGCAAAAGAACTCCCTCGGGAGGGTCTAGCTGTTCTCTGGAATCAAAGCAGCCTCGTAAGGAGGGTGGGATTCATTATTGCTTTGCTGTCTCCTTTAGCCAGCCAGGCCGGCACAAAGGAGCTTCCCAGGGACGGTGGGGGCTCTTGGGGGAGCGTCCCCGGTGTGACCAGACCCCGAGCTTTGTCCTGCCTCCCCCCCAGAGCATCCTCTGGCACCAAGGGCCGGGTGCTGGGGGCAGATTCAAAGGGCAGAGAAAATTGGGAACAAAATTGACTTGTGAAATTGATGGGAACCAACAGAATAAGCACTCGGGTGGCCGCCTGCATGAAGGAAATGGGCCTTAATAACCCAGGGAGCTATCAGGGATGGAGGGGTTTGTCTCTCATTTCAGATTCCTACCTTGATGGTGCCTCTTTAGAATAAAGCAGACAGTTGTGACAGAGCTGCCCGAGGCAGTGCCAGCAGCTCCTTTCCTCTCACAGAGGAGAGTCAGGAGCATTCCATTACAAATAATTTCACACTGAAGTACATCTCTTTTCAAAGAAAAAGTTTCAAACTCAAATTTAACTAACAGGTTCCTTGGGAGACTTACTATATTGACCTAGACACTGTAAAATACATACAGCCACCAATAAAAAAGGAATGCTTTAGCACTTGTTTATGATACAGCATGAGGTATTTTCAGCCCTTGTACAGAAATTACCCGGGATCGTTAGTTAATTAACACCTCACCTTAAAATTGGTCTCGCCTTGCATATTAGGTGCTGATATTTCTTGATGGATGATGAAGAGATTGCGAGCAAAGGTCAGGAGGACCCCCTGGAGATCCTCTCCGATTGTTCTGTTAATGATATCCAAACAAATGAGTTTACCAATGATTCCCTTCGCATGCTTAAAAACAATCGCCCTCTCATTTGTGCCTGTCTGCTGATGGAATTTAATGAGTATTTTCAATCTCACAAGGTGGCAATCTTCAGGGAGATGTGAAAGATGAGGCTCCATTTTAACTTGTCAACAGAAAGGATTTGTGTAATAAATAATTCTTATTAATCAACTTCGCAGAAGTAAGCGGTAAGGTTCCAGCTACTCCCAGTAAAAGGCTACCACCGAGTCAGGACTGAGGGTGGAGCAGTGACTGTCCACATGGGTTCAGGGGAGCTGGAGCTTCTGCCTACAGTCTGTGAAAGAGAAATTTCAGCAGTGTCAGCGTTTCAGGTTGTAGCTTCTGTGGTTTCTCGGTGGTACGTACCGACTCAGAACATACCACCTTACAGAACGGGGTGTGAGCTGCAGCAAAGGTACCTTCTACCAACTGGAACCGACAATGGGTCTCCAGTGCAGTTAAATGGAGGGTAATTCACACGGGTGCTCCGGGTATTTTGGTGATTTTGTGAGACCAAACTGTTACATTCTTGAAGATATTTCCAGGTGAAGGTAGTGAAATGGCTTTGGAAATCTGATGGAGGCCACACCTGGGATCAGAATGTATGGCAGATGCATTTGAGAGGAGTCTGGTGATGTACTCACAACTGCCAAGTCAGCTGGTCATCCAAGAGGTCACATTTCTTACCAGGGGAGCAACCACTGGTGCATCGCTCCAAAGGAGCTGGGAAGGCTGTAGGCAGGATGAGGTATCTCTGATACCAGGGCTCCCTTTCCAAGGTACGTGGGTAACGAAGTGAAATCACCCCAACGGGGACAAACCCATCCCAGCAGGTCACTGACCCTCAAAAGGGCAGGTCCTTCTCCTCTCCCGGATTCCTCCCCATGTGTCTGGCACAGCTCTCCTGCTCCCTATATCCCCCTCCACAGACCGAGTCTCAGCCTCCCAGAAGACCAAGCCAATAAAAGCAAGCTGCTGCTGAGCTGAGTCAGCTCCTGAGAGGTGTAAAGTACCAGAGACCCTGCAAAAGGGGGTCAGGATGACCCAGCAGCTGGGGTCAGGGAAGGAAGGGGCTCACATTTCAGCGTCACTGGGCTCAGGAGAGTCTAGTGGCTGATGGGACACGTTCAGGTGCTTAATTCACTGTTGAAGTGGCTCCTGATGGCAGTTTTCAAGTTCTTGGTCAGTGGTTTTCTTTCAAGGGTGTCTCACAGCTCAGTCACGTCGGTGCAGGCACTGTCACCGAGTGCAGGAGGAGCAGCTTTAAGCGAATCCGGCTCCTTGTGCGCTACCGGGGCCTCCCCCCCGAGGAGCTGGGAACAGGCTGAAAGACCCCCAGCCCCAGAAACCATCTGTGGGGTTCAGAGAGGGTTCCCTGCACTGGGACAGGATCGATGCTGCTTAGATCCTCCTGACAGGGGTTTGTCCAATCAGTTACTAAACGCTGTCAATCACAACAATCTAATTAGTGCTTCGCTTCCATCAGGAATTTTGCTTATGTTAAACGTGAGCCTTTCCTGCTGCCACTTAAGTCCATTTCTTCTTGTCCTACTACCAAAAAGATGGAAATCGGTGTTTTTCCTTCCTGCAGAGGCTTTTTACGCTTAAGGATTGTTGACAGATCCCACTTCTGCCTCCTCCCCCTGCCCCTCTTGCAGATGGTGCCTTCTGGAGCTCTAAGCATGTTCACTGCCTCCCTCTGTGCAATTCTCCCTGGTTATTGTGTTTACCTGAGATCCCCAAGTGGTGACTTCCCAGCAGTTTGTGACCTGCTGGTAACTCACACACCCTTTCCTGCAGAGCTGGTTGTTCCTCGTGTTCATCACTCCCATCCCAGTGCCATTTCTTGTGCCTGGTTCCAACTGACCGTAAATCTGGTTTTCATACATTGTTTCATCAATTCCTTGAGATCATTTTGAATTCTTTTCCTGCCCTCCAGAACACATGCAGTCACATCCAGCCCCTGAGGAGGCTGTTTTCTCATCCTGGTCGTTAATGAAATGGCTCCAGCATCCATGGGGCACAGAACAGACCAAGCACAGCCCCTTTCAGCCCCTCGCTCGTTCCATCCGATTCTGGCACTGAACTTCACCCAAGTTCTCTCCGAGCAGAGGTAGATGATGTGTGCAGGTCACGCTTTCTTAGACTTCTTGGGAGCAGTTCACATTTCTGAAGAACTGCTGAGCTACGAGATCTGCTGTTGCCTGACCATTACTGCCCCGGAGCACTCTGGGAAGAGCCATGCAAAAAAGGCATTAAACTTCAGCCTTCTCTGCACCGCGTACGCTCGGGTTTTCACCAACGTTGCCCGTAGAAGTACGGCTGCGCCGGTCCCTGCTCTCTTAAAGCTCCCTGCAGTCGGCCCCTCGCCGGCAGCGCAGCCAGGCTTTGGTCTGAGCAGATCCCGGGGCTCTTTCCATTGCTAAAATGCCTAAAACCTCCCAACAACTTTGCCAGAGGCCGATCTTAGGGCGTTGTGCTTTTCTGACCGGCGGGTGACCGGCGCTGGTCGGGTTGTTCCTTTCCTGCTCCGGTGTCACCCGCTTGGCACCCCGGCTGTTCCCGGGGTGGGGGGGGGATCAGACCACGGCACCGCCGGCACATACTTACACCATCCCCAGCCGGCATCGCTGCTGGCCTTCGTACAACACAAAAACTGTTCCCTGCTTTTCCTGGGAAATAAAAAGGCAAAGTTGCTTTAATTACTCCTGAACTAAGGATAACTGGAATATGATGAACTTACTGGTATTACCTAAACAATATGAACCGATGGGATTGCTCCTACGCTAACGGTAACGCTAATGACTTGAGGAGGGTGAGTGGGTACATATCCACACCCAAGAGAGCCCGGGGCTGAGTTGTGGAACGGGTTATTGCTCTGTCTTACTGCAGGGAACACACTCCCTCCCTGTAAGCAGAGCACACACCGCACAGCCCGTTCTCTAGCGGGTACCTTCTCTCCAAAACAGGAAGAGATGGTCATAAATACTTTACAAATTATCTCCTTGCAGTTATATTTTTTAGCAAGAGGCAGGTTAACCTCTCCCAGCCTTAAACACGCTTAACTTGAAAGATGGTGAAAATACACCTGGGCTTTCCCATCCTTCAAGTTTCTACTCGCCTTCAGTGAACATGGGAGGTGAACCTGCCTTCACCTTTGCTGTGGTTCATCATGGGCCTGCTACTGGGGCCAGTTTAGTTGGCAGCAAACCTCCCAGTCCGATTTGTAGACAAGCCAAGTGCCTGTTGGTCTCAGGAGCCATCCCTGAGGGGGGGTTACACTGAGGAAACACGCTGGGCTCCGTGTTTCCTGGTGGAGCCCAGAGACCTGCAATCTCTGCTGTTCTCTCTGCTGTATTAGGCTAAACAGAGCGCTTAAACTCTGCCTCGTGCTCAGTGGTTCCAGAATGTCCACACAGGAATCGTGCAGAGCGAGTATCACGTTCTCTAATCTCTCCCCTTCGTACCTGGAGGTCAAATCCAACGCCGAGAGCTCTGCAGGTCTGGAGGAGGAGGTTGTAGGAGATCCCGGAGAGGCTGGAGTGCCACAGCTGGCTGCTCGCCGCGGCGCACCGCTGCCTCATTGGAGGGGGCTAGAGAAAAACAACACCAGACTCTTCATTTTCACACCAGTTTATATCCAAACCCACCGATGTCCTACAGAAATGGCTTTTCCACAGTCAGCTCGTCTCAGTGTGGAGTCAGATTCCATTTGGAGGTATCCCGCTTCACCGCAACCTCTATGGGACACAGAGATTTCACGCAGCCAAATGAAACCCTCCCCTCACCCTGTAGGTAAGACCTTATCTTCCAGATCAGATCTGCAGAATCCCTCTTTCTGAGCTGCACTTTGGTATTTGCTCAGCTCCACTGGGCCCCGAGCCCTGTGAAATGGTTCTCGGTGGATCCTGGGTAACACCCGTTGCTCTGGAGTCCGCCCTTCTGGGCAGCAGCAGCTCCAAAGCCAGATAGTTTCTGCCAGAGAATGAAAGGGGTTTAACCAGATCTAAAGCTAAATTTCCAGTGGGTTTCTCCAAGGCTGAACATTCCGCTGCAGCGTCAGCGACCATCCTTCTTCCAGCAAGACTTTGAGGAGATGAGGCCCGGTGACTCCGAGGAGCGGTCCCCACTGGTACCAGTGAGTTCAGACCCCGGGGACACAAGCAGCACAGCATCAGTGTTTACACTTGGGAAGAGCAGAGCTGGTGCATTGCCTAGAACGGCACAGAGATGTTCCCCTCAACCAAGGCTTTCCTGGGATGGTGTGTCTCCCACTGGACCCTGCGTTCCGAGGGACGCTGCTGCACAGGGAGGCCTGTAATTGACAGTGTTTGCTCTAAAGTGATAGTTGTTTTGACGTTGACTCATTTAAGCTGACATAGTTGAAATCCTTCTATAATACATCTCTGCCTGAGAATTAATCATGTTTATAATATTCTGAGAATTAATAACAGCCATCGCTCAAGTCATTAACTTAAAAAAGGAGCTTCCAAAATCTGTTCTCTGCAGTAGGGGACTGCAAATAAATGAATGCTTGATAAAATAATCCAAGTAGCAGTTTAACAAGCGTAAACTTGAATGTGGCTGCAATAACACAGAACTATTGTTTAAGGGTTGGCATCAGGTTGATGAGGTGCTTATTTCAGCTACAAAGCATGCACACACATGCATAATGAACTGCCCGATGAATTATTAATGTGCTGCTTATTTAGCCTCATCTGTCTGGAAGATAATGTATCCTAACTCTAATGAGTGATTGGTTTTGTACATAATTACAGTAGCAGCAGTATCTAGGAAATTTGTTCTTTCAAAGAAGGAGTTCTAAAAATAAAATCCTCACACAAACTCCGTTGCTGCCCCGTTTTATCAAAATCAAAACCCACCAGGATGGAGAATACGTAATAAATTAAAAGGGACAGAATCATTATTAACATCATAATTTTACACCGAGTGTTTTACTTAATCATTCATTACAGGTCGTGTGCTGGAACAGCATTTGTCTCTCGGGTTGTTTGTTGCTTTTCCTAAAGATACTTGCCCGAGAGAGCGCGTTTTCGTCGTTAGCTCTTCAGGAGATAAACCCCCCCAGCAGCAAAGGGAGAACTAAAACGAAGGACAGAGCGACAGAATCCACGTTCTTTCTGACAGAATTTTAAGTTAAAAAAAAAAAAAAAAGAAGTTGCTACTTGATTACTTTTCATTTCTAAAACTTGCACTGCTGGGACTGATCAGATCTAATTTCCCTCTCTCTGACTAGAAGTGGTTGCTCGACAAGAACAATGGATCAGGAGCTCATTAACCCCTAAATTACAGCTCCCTCCGTTTTTGGAGCGGCGCCCCCCCCTCCTCCAGGCGGGAAAGGGAGCCCGTTGTGGATCCTCTGCCGAACCCCGTGAAACAGCGTCCGGTCTCCGTGGGTGTGGGTGTATTTCTGTGCACCTTTCTCACCTCAGCCTTTTCTGAAGGCCTTTCTCCCCCTTTTCGAGGGAGAGTCTCCAGGTTCAGAGCGGGATCAATGACGAGATTGATCCGATAGAACCAATCAGCATAACAAGTCGTCACGTGTCAACCGTGTGCCTCCGTCACACTGTGCTTATGAGGATCTCCAACAAGTGTCACCTTCTTGGAAACCCCATCCCGGGGAGGGGCTACTGTGGGGACAACCTGAACGGCCTCCCCGAGAGATGGAAGGAGAGATCCACAGGACGCACCCAAACCCCCAGCCCCGGGCGCCTGGGCTTTCTTTGCCTGTGGCGCAGCCCTGGGGTGGAACCTCAGGGCTCTGACTTGTGAGCCCAGATCAGAGCTCAGGAGCTGAAGGCTCAGGTTTCTTCTGGACTGTTTTTAGCTTACTCCTAGGGCTGTCACCTCCTTCCTTTTCTTTGCAATTTACAAATTGCCACATTTTTTTTACAACCTGAAAATGACCTAAAAGACTCAGAAGTCGGTTCTTACCACACACCAATAGTGGTAAGTAGGAAGGATGAATAACCAGGTACCCAGAACCTTTCCCTCAGCTTGGAGTGTGGTGGCAGCCAGTTGAACAACCTCCTAACATCTCAAATCAGCAGCTCAGAATGCGAAAGGAGCAGATTCAGCTCCTCCACCACAGCCATCTGGGACAGATTTTTGACTTTTTGGTAATTCCCATTAATAATTTTCCTTGTAAACGAGTAGCTGCTTACGGGGTTTGTCTCCTCGTGCTGCCTGCGGTGGCTGGTCATTGTCTTTGAAGGAGGAGAGACTTCGAAGCGGGCAGAGCCACAATCCACACCTCCGTCTGTCACGTACAACGTGAGCTGAGTCAAGGCCAGCTGGTCACTGTAGCAAAGGTCGAGGTCTGTCGCCCACACCTAATCCAGAGACAAACCACTGCGTTAGAGGGAAGAATAAAAGGAAAAAAAACCCATAGAAATAGAGAGAACAAGAAGGGTGAAAGTCAGCAGTTGCATAAAGGAACATCTAAGCCTCGGTTTCCAGGCGTGCTGCTCTCCTCGTGCTGGTGCCTCCTGGGCAGTGAGGAAACGGGACCCAGCGGAACCCGTGGGTAACTTCAGAGGAACTTGTCAGAGAAGAACAAAAGGCTGAGGACAAAAGGGTGAGCCGTGATTTTAGCAACGATTAGAAAAAGCAGATGGATGAGCTCGACAGCGGGACAGCCTGTGTCACCTCAAACTGGTGATTCACGAAATACTAAAGCTCACCCCTGGTTTTTCCAGTGGAGAATCACTAACAGCAAATAAGGTCAGCCTTCAGTTCCACAGAGGTGTGTTGGGATGGAAGAAGGGCAGTCCCAGAAGGCAAAGCTAAACCCAGAAGAAGAATTAGGGCATGTGGAATCCGTGTGTCAGGCGACATCTCCATCACCTGCTCCCACTCGCTGCTGCTTCGTGGGGCCCATTCGGATCTGTTCTCATCACGTGAGAAATCAGACTGCAAGGTCACGGGGCTGCCAGTGGAAGCCCACCTCACCCCACCTCACCCCACCCCACCCACATGCAGGACACGCTCACCCATAATGACAAAACCTTCGCATCAACCAACCGAGGTTTGAAAGCATGAAGGCCCGGCAAAGCCCAGCCGACGCCGAGGGAAGCACCGGGGGTCCCTCCCCCGTGAGGCTCCTCCGGCCCCGACGACCCGAGCGTGGCTTCACCCCCGAGTTTCTCCCTCTTAAAAACCACTTGTGCCTACGCTGCCAGCGAGAAACAGTAAAGCAGACAAATATCTGCCTGCCCGAGAGTGGACGCCGTTAAAACAAATCCAGCGGCGAATGACTGGGATAAGCCTCTGGATGGTAAATGGTGTCATTATAAGGATATTAAGAGGTCAGGCAGTCGGGGCCTCGTGGTAAACTGGAGTTAATTTCTGAATCATATGCACATAGTAATGCCCTTTTTATAAGGGCGAATAAATCACATCAGTAACAGTTGTTAATATCTAACTGCCAAGGATCTGTTGCTCTATTAAATATCCTATTTGTCAACTTAAATATTTCCTGCTGCATGGTATAAAATGCAAATGGGGTGCTAATGGCTGGCTTTACTTAGTAATAAGGGAATATTCCCCAATTATAATGCTTAATTTTCTTCTATAATTTCCTCTTTATCATCACTTCTGCCAGACAGGGAGCAACTTTCATCTGGATCTGTACTTTTCCAGTACGTGCTCACCTTTCCAAGGAGCTGGAGAGCAATTACAAACTACACAGACTGGACAAGGACGACGTTCATTCCCATAAATATTATCAGCAAAGCAGGAAGGGCCAATGTGCCTGGAACCTCGGTTGAGTTGGGTTTTAGATTCTCAATCAAAGTGTTGCTGCTGGAAGGAGGTGGCCGGGCTGCATGAGGGGCCCTGGGACTGCTGAAAATCTCGGGATTGTTGGTGGCTTGGCCAAAGCCAACTGGTTGCTCTTCATCCAGACCTTGACGTTGCACCCGTGACTGCTCTGACCTCAAAGTCCACCCGGAAGCTTTGTACAGGGCAGAGATGGAACAAACCCACCCAGTTTCAGCAAGGATGTCACCGCAGCCATAGCGCACCCGGGGAAGTCCCAGGGCCGTGCTCTGGCAACGAGCAGGGAATGGGTTGAGCCTTTAAGAGCAGATAAAGCATGAAGAACCCCACAGCCTGCTCAAATGTAGGTGGCCACCAGCACGAGGCAAATTCCTTACCCCCAGTAGAGGCGCTGACAGACCCAGCCACACGTGGGGCAGCACACACTGTTTGCAGGAGATACTCAGCAAATCCCCCCTGTCAGCAGCTACAATTAACGGCCCTGCAAAACCACCACGGTTTTGATTTCAGGTGTAGAGAAGAGACCCATTAATTACCCTTCTGCTGCATTTCAAACCCCAGCTATTTCGAGGAGTTTCTGTGTAGGTCTCAGCCCCCAGCACGAGGAGGAGGAAGGCAAAGGCGGCTGGGAGCCACCTCCTCTCCTCCTGGGCCTGAGGCTGGACCACCCCAGTCGCCAGTTAAAGCGGCCAAATGGTCATTGCTGTGTGCCAGCTGGGATCACCCCTGAGGACTCTTCTCCTGGCTCAGGAGTCTCAGAGAACGCTCTAATGTGGCCACTTCCCTGCCCTGGTTACATCCTAGAATATCCCTAACGTGGGAGAAAGGAAGAAGGATGAGGTGGCAGAAGATCCCAGCTTTATCCTGGCAGGGGATTCCCTTTTGCCATGGGAATCCAGAACCCCCTCTGAATTCCCTTTGTTCTGCTACAGAAGTGGGAAAGACACAGGACCCGGGCAACGGCTCTGAGTTTAATTTCATGGCATTGGCAACAGGATCCTTTTTCCCCATTTTACGAGCTCAAACGCAGCCCCAGCTGACTGACTCCTTCGATGGAACAGTTTCTAAGTCCCACCCCAGTTCCTGAAGGTCACAAATGCCCTTTGAAAACTTTGCAGTCAATAAGAGTTAAGAGGTGCTGTTTAAGCACTCAGTCAGAGCAAGTTCCTTCGGGTCCAGCTCTCCAGTAACATCTACTGGACCGCAACGTGATTTCCTTTGAAATACCATAAAACGGGTGAGAAAACTTCTAGAATGCCCTGAAAATCTGAGCTGTGGTGCTGGATTCGAGGTTTGTTGGGGGTTTTTATGGCTATATTTCCACAGCTGGTAAAGCGGCACCCGTGGTGGTCAGCCAGTTACTAACCAGATCGATTATCATCTCCCCAGTGAGTGGGGAGCTGTTAGAAGGCAGCTTGTGCAAAGGACAAGTTGAAGTAAAGATAAAGAGCGATACAATCCTACAGATTAACAGCTATCCATTCCTTGAAGGCCATCCTCGTTCGCTGGGGACACACCACAAGGACACGTACGTACTCGCAGGTATCTACCCTGGGAGGTATCACATCCCGATTGGATTGCGTGGGAAATTCAAGAGCTTTCACTGGAGACGTTGGGGACTTCCAGGACACACTGGGGACTAAAACCCAACAGTCTAGGAATACATCCTGCAAGGCTTAGTGGCTGTTTGTCCAGGGAAACAGGATGAAGTCTGGAATCACTCCCATTTACACAGACGGCCAAGCGCTACCCGGAGCCGCTCCCCTTCAGCGGACACGGCTCAAGAGAAGGTGCCTCCTGGTAAGGACCTCTCAAGTGAATGGTGTCAGGATTACAGCAAAATCCTTCACAGCTGCCACAAAAACGCTTCTGCTTTCAATTGTAAACTGGAGGAGGGAAGGACATGTAAATTCTTAGAGAGTTACTCAATTCTAGCTCTTCTTTCTCCAACCCGCATCTCGTATTGGTGTTTGCGTTACTGCGAGGAGCACGCCTGCTGTTTTTAAAGAATTGGCCGAATAACACGTTAAAAACGTCAATTACCCAATTATTAATGCAACCTGGGCGTTGAAAAGAGAGCGGGGTTGTTTTTTGTGAGGACTTTAAGAGTCCCGGTACAATTGATAGCTCAGCAGCGACCGCGGGCAGGCTCTTACCCGGCTGCCACCTCGTGGCAGCGGCCGGGATGGTCCAGTGCTGGCCCCAAAACCCTAAATTTTAGGGCAGTAAAAGCGGCCCCGACCTCTGTCCTGCCGAATATAAGGCTGGGAAATAGTGAAGGAAAACGCTGTGGCTCTTGTTTTTTTTTTTGGAAACAACACGGAAAATGTTGTTTGGAAGCAACACATCTTCACATCTCTGTGCAGGCGGAAGGAACGCACCCCGCGAAAGCAGCGCCCAGAGCACCGACTCTGCTGCAAGGCCCTCAGAGACACCTCCAGTTCACTCCTCCGCACCCCACAGCCACCTCCGTCACCAACACTGGCCAGCAGCCCTGCAACCACCCTCCTCAGGGGCTTTTAAAGTGGAAGGGAGGGAGAACGCCCACATAAACCTTCCCTATAATTCTCCTTTCGGTATGTTCTGCCTCACCTTTTCCTCTGCACCCGCACCCAACAATTCAATCCAGTGGTTTCTCACTATTGCTGGAAGAGGAACGGGGCTGCCTACATTCTCAGGCCGGTGGAAAAGGTGACTTATGACCCCGCTTCCCCAAATTATCTGCCCACAGAGTTGATGCATTCAAGCAGTCCCAGTCAATTAAATGGACTTATGTAGGTACAAGTCCTTGACAAGTTGGGATCTGGGCAGGATCCAGTCAATACTGTGCAAGACTTCACTTTGAAGGGTCAAGGCCTTGCTCTTAAAGACCAGTCTTGGGAAACAGAGCGGGAAACCAGAAGCGGTTCAGTCTCAAGTTACACACTTACATTTTTTTTTTTCCTCCACTTCTTCTCCCAAGACACTGAAAACAGCGTGTCTCCACCTCCCTTCCCCTCGGGAGCAAATCACAGATGCTCACAACCGAAATAGAAACAGATTCCCGAGGCACAAGGAGAATTGTGTCAAGTCCCCAGCGCTCTCTGCCCCTCAGACCCTGCCGGGGCGCTCACGAGACAAACCGTGAAATGCAAGAGCTGAAGCACGACCCGCAGCAGACGGCAGGACAGACAGCCGTGAAGACTATCAGATCCTCCTTACAGGCCCTACCCTCCATGCTCTTGGTTGCAAACTGCAACCTCCTCCAGTACTGTCATCATTTAAGGAAGAGCTATAGGTAGATGGAGGACGGTACGATCTGCAGATGTCTCTGTATCACCCGGTGACAAACAGGCCAGCACGGGCAGGGACAGGCGGGTTCGCTCCCCTGTGAGGCCAAAGGAAAGGGAGCTGGGAGAGATTCAGGTTCCAAGTAGGAGGACATGGAAACAGCTCATGGAAAGAGGAGGCTGTATCTTACATCAGAGAGCATCACCCCACTCCACCAGGCCCGAGGACACCATCGCTTCCGTCACCTTCTGGGCAGCGTAAACCGCAAGGACTGCAAGAGGGTAAAGACACCGCTGTGTGATGGGCACAAAGCTCCGCAGTGACCCCCAGGCAGGTGACCTTCTCATTCCCACACTCACTTCTGTGTCTGACAGACACGAGTTACTCCTTATCCACCACGGAGTCTCTTGGCTTTTAGTGCTCCAGGGGAACAAGATCGGAGCAGGGCATGCAGGAGGCAAATAGAATCATAGAATCATTCAGGTTGGAAGAGACCCTTGGGATCATCAAGTCCAACCATCAGCCCTACNCCAACAGCAGCAATCCTTACAAATACAAGCCATGCCCCATCCTTCAGAGCTAAATTAATTTCATCCTCATGACAGAAGATTTTTGACATAAGGTTCTTGAAGGCTTTGGGATGAAGAAGCTGAAACAGAGGAGGTTCCACTTCAATATGAGAAAACACTTCTTCAGGGTGAGGGAACCCTGGCAGGGGCTGCCCAGGGAGGTGGTGGAGTCTCCTTCTCTGGAGACATCCCAAACCCGCCTGGAGGCGTTCCTGGGTGACCTGCTCTGGGTGTTCCTGCTCCAGCAGGGGGTTGGACTGGAGGAGCTTTCAAGGTCCCTTCCAACCCCGGAGATTCTGTGATTCTCTCCTCTGCTCTGGCCTCCCCTCCCTGCGAGCGCGGAGGGGACGTGCCTGGGCTGCAGCTTACGGCCTTGCAGCCAAAGCGCTTGCACTTCTTTGGCCCTTCCCGTTTCCTAAAAAGAGTTGTATTTATGTAGCCTGTAACTTTATGGAGGTTTGAGGGATTTTTAAAGTATTTAAATACTCTGGCTCTATTGGTAACAGATGTTCAACGATATATTTAATTTTTAGTTTTCCCGAAAATATCACGTGTGGGTTGATATTTTCTGTAAAATATAACGTCGAAAGAATGCCTAAACATACTGTATTTGCAGGAAATGTATCTGAGCCTTTCAGCTACTGCCTTGAAGTGGGCACTTCTGAAATCAGTGAGCAAACATTCTGGGAGTCTAAGAGGATTTCTCGTTTGCCAAAAAAATAATGCTTTCAGGAGCACAATCTTTCGTGTAATCTCTCTCTCACAAGACAGATGGCATCATTAATTGCCTCTGCATCTAGTTAAATTTTAAAACCTGTGCTTAAATAATGTTAAAGTTGCGGTACAGGCTGACAAACATAGGAAATATTAAGGTAGAGTCAACTGGAAACAAGGGAAGAAGAACCAAGTCGGAGCAGCCAGGGATAAGAAGAAGCCGACAAGAAACACCGACAGATCAGAAAGGTCCCTTCTCGTGCCAGGAAACGGTACAGCTGTAGTAATTCAGAGGCATTTCTGCGTTTGGGTGAACTCCTGCCGCCGGTGGAGCAGTTGGCAAAGCTCCCATTGACTTGGGAATGTCATCCCTTAAGCTTTTTAAAGCAACTTTATGTGGAAGTTGTCCAATAACGGCTCATCCGCAGTTCCGATGGCGCTGCCCGTGTGACTACGTTTCGGGAGGGAGACGTGACGGCGAGCTGTATCTCAGAGACAAGGTTACTCCAATTCCCTGCTTTGCTGCGGTCACCCTACAGTGGCGTCAGTTACCAAAAGCCTGATTTTTAGCCTTTTTAAGCTTAAAATGGAATATAATGCTGATAGCACTGCCAAAGCACATTGCCCATGGGTACCACGTGCTGACGCTGTGGTTTTAAATACAAGCCCCCTCTTTAAAGACTTCTCTTGTGCCGCACAAGCTGTTTTTCAGACGCAGAGGAGAAAGAGGCACCCAAAGGGATCGGAGTGGGTTCAGCCCCGCCACCTTCCCAAAGTCCTCCCACTCCCCCATCAATACCCACCAGTTCCCTTTGACAGTGTAGCACTTTTGAAAGGCCCCTAATTGAAGATTCTGAAAGAAAACAGTGTCAAAAGAGCAAAAAAGCCAAGGAGATACATTGAAAAGACAAGAAATAATTGGGAGTGAATGCTGAGATCTGGAATTAACATCTGTATCCATATGCTAATTTTTAATTGGCGCGGTTGTACCCAGGAAGCTCAACAATACTATTCATCACTAACAGTAAGGATTTGATTTTCTTTAAAAATGATCTCATTTTCTTTAGTCCTCAAAGACAAGGCCACTACCAGAGCACCAAAAGCTCAGTCTCTTCACCCAGATTTTACTTCACCTGCTTCACTTTAGCCTGGCTTTATGCTTTACGTTCTTACAGCTCTCACAGCATGGAGTTCTATTGGCCAGTACCAGCCTGATTTGGGAGAAGGTAGATCATCAAATACATTGAACTCCTGGGAGATTTCCAGAAGAAGTGGGCAGAGGACAGAGACCTTCCCAGGGGAAAGGCCGCAGGGTGAGTTCAGCTGGAGAACACGCAGGAACTTACCTGGGAGGCAGAGATCAATGGGGAGCCCCCGGCTTCACTGATTTTGAACTTATGGAAATGTTCTTGTTTTTAAAGAGGTTACTCTGTCACAGCGTCTGTCTGGTGTAGATTATGTTGTGACAAAGAAATTTGACCTTTTAAATAAAACAAATGCCAGGTTCCACGAGGGTAGGAATGTGTGACGTTAATTTTTTGTTACCAGCTGTGATCAGGGCTGACCAGCAGCATTTGGGCCAGGGAGGAAACAGCTTCTCTAGATCCATTCTCTTACCCAAGTACTCCCTGGCAGTGGAAGCAGAGCGTCGGGCCAGCGTCCTCCATCACTTATGGTACCTGAATGTTCACTTACACATTGTAAGGGACAGTGACTCCCCCTCTCTACACCCCACCACAGGCACCAGCAGATTCTGGAGGCAATGCCCTTCCACTCTCCTGATTTATTCTACTTTTCACGTTGTCAAAAGTTCTGATAGAGCTGAGTGCGAGGTTTTGCTGGCTGGCTTGTCAACTCTGGCAGGAAGGACCAGGGTCACTCGAGTGGTTCTGATTTTACCTTCTGAACAGACCCCATTACTCATCTATGCAAAAGACTCTCCTGGGCAGGATTCCACAAGAAAGCATTTATTTAGTCCCTCCCGTTCTGCTCAGCTATGCCTGACGTAAGTCACACCGTGCTCCAGCAGCTAAAACTGCATGGGCTTCCTTGCAGCATTTTCCTTTCCAGCCAATTCAAGGTGTTAACCTTGGAATTTCGCTCTAAAATGCTCTGCTCTCGCATCTGCTCTTGATACCAAGCACATAGGAAGCTTCAGAGCTTTGCTAGATGCAAAAGGCTCTGATAAAACCACTTGTGAGCTCGTGCAGCACACTTGGAAGACTCATTAGGACCAGGATCTCCAGAGGGAATTCCACAGGAACATTCAGAGAATCCCAGAACCACAGAATCCCTGCGGCTGGAAAGGACCTCTGAGATCACCGAGTCCAACCATACACAAACCCACAACCCACTCCCCACAGTCTCAGACACCAGAGCATGCCCTCAAGTGCCACATCTACTCGTTTCTTAAATCCCTCCAGGGATGGTGAGCGGTGGGAACAGCACTGCTTTCCATTACCCCTCTCTCCTTAAATTACCCATGACAGTCTCATGGCACATCGTCCATCACTACTATCCTTCTTTGCTATAAGAAACTGTCAATATCCCCTCTTCCTCAAATCCATCCTCAAACCTCAGATCTGCATTCCTGCAGCCACTGCTTTACTCAGAAGAGTACGATCATCCCTGTGATTATTTTTTAAACAGCAAAATACAAGAGATTCAGACCATTTTGAAACTAAAACAATCTAACCATCTTACCCTTAAGACCACCGGCTCTAATTACCAGCTTAACGCAGAATGCACTCATTTTAGGGAAAGAAAAGTGATTAGAAGGAATTAAAATATTATTTTCAAATCAGTCAGCTTTGAAAGCTGCCCTCGGGGCTCTGCTGGTTTCTTACTCTTCAGGGCTGATGAGAAAAGGGTCCTTGGGTCCACCTGGCAGACCAGGTCTAAAATTTATGCTACTGTTAGAACACCCAGGTGCCTTCTCTCTCTCCACAGCCCTTATGGTTTTCAAAGAAAGTTTGTTCCAAAGGGCAAAGCTTCCCGCTGACAGATCTGTTGGGGTCACGTAGGAAAGCGGGCTTTTCCTGATCTCAAGGGGACAGGGGGAAGGAACGGGTCCTGCCCAACTCACCTGCTGCTCCATGGTGTGTGGATGGATGAAAGTCACAAAATCAACTGAGAAGTAACCGAGCACTCCTTTGGATTTACAGGTTTCGCCAATTTTTAAGCAGAGGGGATGGAGAACGGCTGGATCGACAGAACACTGGGGAATGGTGGTGCCAGATGACCGCAAGGGACCTTCGGCGTGGAGCTGGTCTCCAGATGAGACTATTCTCACCTCGCCTGTTGGCTCTATCAGCATGTCCACCGTGAGGTTTGTGACGTTTTCCGAGAGCGGGAAGGCTTCTATCACACCTCCTAGTAAGGAAGGAATTCGCTGTTAAGCTGGTAATCAAATTCACACGTGAAGTTCTTCAGAGTGCCCAGAACGGACCCATCCAGCTCCTGTTGTTCTCAGATGTCGCATGGAGAGCAAGAGAGAAAGTAAACAAATGTAACGTGAGCAGCATAGCTAGAACCCATGAATCTCTTCAAAGAGAAAGAAGACACAGAATCTTAAAATGGTTTGGTTGGAAGGCCAACCTTAAAGACCACCCAGTGCTACACCCTGCCCTGGGCAGGGACACCTCCCACCAAACCAGGTGGCTCCAAGCCCCCTCCAACCTGGCCTTGAACCCCTCCAGGGATGGGGCAGCCACAGCTTCTCGGGGCAGCCTGGGCCAGGCTCTCACCACCCTCACAGGAAAGAATTTATTCCTAACCTCATCTCATAATAACATCTCATCTATTACAGCACCATAGGGTTCTACTGGTGGCTTTTAAGCTGCAGATGCTTTGTGAGCAGTTCCAAAACACACACATGACATACCCAACAGGAGAAATGTGCTCTTGGGATGTATGAACAAATCCTGGGCTGTCCTACAGCCCAGTTAAATGCCACAGCAGCAGTGAAATGCAATGTTGGGACCTCGAGGGAATGGTATCTCCTGCTGTGAACTCATCTTGGAGATTCCCATCCATACAAGGGTCTGAGATAAGTCACCTTTTGGTATTCATCCACACAAGGAACTCGGTGTGTAGAAGGGAAGTTTGTAGATAACTTCTAGCAAGGTTGTCCACAGGAAAATCATGAACAACACTGGTTTGCATTCCAGCTTTGCCTTTTTACTGCATATAATGCCCCAAGTCATTTAAGTAGGATCAACTACTATGTAATAAAAATTGGTCCTGGATATGTTAGCAGGTATTATTTTTCCAAAAAGTACTTGCAAAGCTTCGAATCATCCTTGTCCCTTCAAGAGATGGAGAAATGTATGAAATGTGCATACCCATTACATGTCACACAAAAGCATGGCAGGGCAGAATCACCACAGAAGGTTACTACCCAGCCACAGGCACCGTATCCTTCCGGTTCAAAGCCTGGCACACAACTACAGGATGTTAACGTGTGCGCAGAGCTCCCTCACACACACACCGACACGCAGCGATTAGATGAGGGTTTTCTCCACACCGCCTCTTCCAGACAAAGATGGGCTCATTTCTGAGCTCTGGGCCAGTTGGGCACTGGCCAGCTCCGAGCCAAAGGTGCTGTGAGCAGGTTTAGTGTAGGAAGCCCTGCTACGGACACGGCACCACGTGAAGGAAAGGAAGCCATCCAGCTCGCAGGTTGGAACTTGTTCATGTGCCTTTGGTTGGAGGGCAAGAAGAAGCGCAGCACCAGCCCGTGCCAATGTCCTGTGAGGGACAATATGGCACTGCATTACTGGTCCTCGGAGGTGACACTGCCTGCCTGGAAGGCAAGAACTGGGGAGAAGACTCAGCTCTTCTCCAAACCAGTTAAAAGTTTTGAGCACATCTCACTTTATGCACTGTATGTATGTTTACATATAGCTCCCTTTCTGGCCCTATGGGAGGGAAAAGGAGTCTCACAGCTCTTTGCTCACCAACAGCCAAGAAACAGGGAATATTCTCACAGTTCCCTCTGTGCAAACTCCCACACCAGCGCTCCTTAAGGCCCTCTGCGGAACGCAACGGCCTCCAGGACCGTAACCCAGGAGTAAGGAGTTGGTGCTTATTGATTGGGAATCGTGTGAGAAAGGTAATCCAAGGTTACTATAGGTTAAATGCTTGGGTGGGACACACAGGTGATAGAAGAGTTACCTATAATTCATACCTAAATGAACATTTGAAGCATAACAGAGAAATAAGAGGAGATAAATATTTAAATGGGCCCAGGATTAACAAGAGTATGGCATACAATATGGTATAATTACTCCTTATAACACTTACCAGTGACTTTGCAGTCTTATTTACCTTGACTAAGAAATGTTTGGAGGAATTTTTCCCATGTAGGGAATCGTTTCTCATTGACTGGCTGTACGTGCTGTGCTAAAAGGCCCGGCAGCTCCTGGGAGATCTTCACCAAAGCTGGCTCCTGCAGAAACAAATTAAATAGAACCACAAGCAATTTTACTACAGAAATGAAAACTGCTTGTGGGGTGATTAAAAACCAGGCCTCCAACAGGCAAAAAAAAAAAAAATAAAGAATGTGGTTACTGTTTACCCACAGTCAGGAAGCCTTTTTTAATTTTTCTACTTTCTACTCTTCCCTCCTGTTGAAAACTGTCCTTCTCAGAAAGACAAGTGTGTCTCCCTCCCTCTGCCCCCCCCCCTTCAGTACAGCATCTGCTTCATTATAATTTATATCAATAATTTGATGTGGCAACTGAAAATGCTAAGCACTTGGTAACTGCTCAGGGATCGATACCGGCGGTCGATAACTTCTACCTTGTTTATATTTTGAACCTGAGCACATTGAAGCAGTCACTTGTGCTGGAAAGAGTTTTACTGGCTCTGTGGTTAAGCTGTTACATCAACCTAAACACCCTTTTGTTATTAAAAGTAGGAATCGTCAACCAAAGCGTTTCTAAAGCAGGAGATACCCTTTTACACTCCCCAGCTGGAACACAAACTCACAAGGATATTTGTGCCTCTGTCTTTGGTAGGTTTTGATTAATCATTCCATAGGAGATAAGCTACCTTCTTCCTAGTTTCAAATCCTTTACTCTGTTATCACACACACAAACCAACCCCATTACATATGGAAACCAACTGCTTTTACTGTTCAACAGCCTCCCAGAAGTACACAGGCATATAAAGTGCAAGGACCCTGACTCTATTGCTTCAGGCTCCTTTTCTTGCCGCTTCATAAGCCTCCTCCTGTTTCCCCTGGGGCTCTTTGCTTCTGTTTTACACCCTCTCTCCTCAGCCTCCCTTGCTTCAGAAGATGTCCAACCACCTTCTCTTGGCAGTGTCCTAAGCCACAATCATAGTATCTAGAGTTCTGGATGAACACGATGAAACCTTCTGGCTAACATCTAAGAATAAGGAAAATAAATAAATAAGCTGTTTTTCCAAAGTGGTGATTTTGAAGAGATGGGCTTTGTCACTAAGTGTGACATGACCAAAAATATGAATTCAAAATCAGGTTACTGTGATTTATCAGAGAATCATAGAATGGTTAGAGCTGGAAAGGACCTTAAAGATCATGGAGTTCCAACCCCCTGCCCTGGGCAGGGACACCTCCCACCGGACCAGGTTGCTCCAAGCCCCATCCAGCCTGGCCTTGAACCCCTCCAGGGATGGGGCAGCTACAGCTCCTCTGGGCAACCTGTTCCAGTGCCTCACCACCCTATCTATCAGAATGAGGAGGAGGAGGAAGAGCCAGTGATTAGGGTATCAACTTTACGTATTGGAGACCTAGAAATACCTTAGTCCTGAATGCGGCCTGCCCGAGTCTTCAGGAAAGCGACCTTCTGTCTGCGCCTCAGCCGCCCAGCCATGAAGTGGGACAATCGCTGTCCCCACCTCAAAGGGAACTGAGAAAAAAATGCCTTGAAAATACTGAGGTGCTTAGATAATGGTGCTGGTCTGGGCTGTGCAGATTCCTTTCATGTACTAAAGAGGAAAGTATGATATTGGCTTCAAACACCTCAGAAAAAATGCTAATAAGTTGGTTTAGTCAATATACTGAGCTAGATATAGATATACTATGGATATACTAAGCAGCACGACCGTAACCTGATGACTAAAACAAGGGCCACATAAATGGCTATATCCAAGCTCAGAATTTACCCAGATTCCAGTCTCACACTCCTCACTTCCTTAAGATTCAACAATTCCTTGCACCAATTCCCAGGGACGTGAGGGCGGTCGTGCCAGCTCCATGGGACAGTGCTGGGGACAGCTGTACCTCCTTTCCCAGTTCTTTTTGAGGGTCACACGTGGCTGTGAAAGAAAGCTCCCCAAAGTGGGCACAAAATCAAGCAGAACGTCCAAATGCTGCAGTGCATCGCGGGGCAGGGGTGCCTGGCTCACCAAGGGGGACTGCGGGTGAGACGCCGTCTCCGTTCACCTCATCTTAGTAGTAACATCCTATGGTCATATGATGGGCATTGAAAAAGTTGTGGTGCTTCCTCAGCAGACCTAGCACTTCTTGCTTAAATAAGGTCCAATTAGCATTTGAAGGGGACTTGAGCACAGGACCTGGCCCAGGAGCATCTTCCTGTTTAGGGCTATGAAGATGATGAGGGACTGGAGCATCTCCGCTAGGAGATGTGGGGCTGTTCAGCTGGAGAAGAGCAGATTGAGAAGGGACCTCATTGATGCTGAGCAAGAGCTAAAGGGCAGGTGGCAAGAGGATGGGGTCAGGCTCTTCTCAGTGGTGGCCAGGGACAGGACAAGGGGCAACTGGGCACAAACTGGAACGCATGAAATTCCATCTCAACACAGGAAAAACTTCTTCCCTGTGAGGGTGGCAGAGCCCTGGAGAGCTCTGCCTAGAGAAGGTATAGAGTCTCCTCTGGAGACATTCAAACCCTACCTGGACACATTCCTATCCAGCCTGCCCTGGGTGATCCTGCTGTGGCCAGGGGTTGCACTGGGTGGTCTCCAGAGGTCCCTTCCAACTCCTAACATTCTGGGATTCTGGGATTCAAAGCACCCTCAGCACTTGCTGACCATGAAGGACACGTGCATCAGAACAGGGGGTTTTAAAGAAATCACTAATTCAGGGAAATCTGAAAATTGTCCTTATGAGATCAAACCAAGCATAACAGAGCTTTTAGTGACCAGTGCCTGGATAATCACAGTGTTCACAGAAGGGAGTCGGGCAACCACTTTTTAAGGATCAGCACCTGGAATTCTAGCTGGAGTGTTTTTGCAACTGTAAGCTCTAAAAGAGGCAATAATCCTGATTATAGGGAGTTTTAGTAGGCAAATTCAAGCCCAGATCCAGCACTGACTTGTGAAGTCAAACCTTTTAAAAGGATCAGTGCTCGGTGGGCTAATTTCCTTTAAATTGGGTGGTATCTCCAGCAGAGCTTACCGATGGTTTAGCTCTTGATGGTGGCCCAAAACAATTCCCAACCATAGGCTCGATGGAAACGGGGAGCATTTGTTCAACTCTTTCAGCTGATGTTTCTCAGAACCAGTAAAAAGGGAGCAGCCCAAGCACTGTTTACATCCCATAAAAATCTTTAAATCTACCCAAACGGGGTTTGCACCTTTTTATAGCAATGCATGAGCATTAAAAAAATTGTACCTTTTACCCCGAAATTTGAAATAATTTCTCACCCTTCTGCAAGCCAAATTTTGAAAGGATTTCTTAGAATGGCAGTGGCAACAAACCAATCGGGACTGAATGGGGTATATATTGGTGGCACTGGATGGGGACAGATCAGTCAGCAAGGAAAAGCCTGTCAAAAAGATAAGTAAATAAATAGAAAGAAGAAATAGACTTAGAAATAGGAAGAAGGACCCGGGAACAGAATGCACGAGGAGCACGAGGCTTTTTAGCTAAAAATCAGATTGAAAGGGAATTGTTTAGATTTTACCAGCAAATAAGAGCAGAGAAAGTAACTCCAAGTAAGTAAAGGCAAGTGGGCCAGACTCAGATCAGCTGACAGATCCTCAGCGACACAAACTGCCCCGTCTCTGCTGCAGTCAGTGCAGCCACAGCAACTCCTGCCACTCCAGTGGCACCACAGCAGTTCATGCCCTTTATGCGGAACACCCTTCACGTTGCGACCAGTGGAGCTCTGGTAACTCATTCCAGCTGCCCTGACGGGAACTGGTCCAGCCCAGTACATTTTTATGTTCTCAGCGACCGCCCTCTGACTCTCCAGATAACTGCTGCTATTTCCTATTCTGCAAATCAGACCGATTTGACCGTTTTTTCTCTAATTCGGACAGGCAGGTGCTGGCCAGACCCACGATGTACCACCCTGAACAAAAACCACTTGAGAGGCTTATTGAAAAAAATGGAACTGGTTTTGGAAATGATGCACTTAATACCGTTATCTAATTAAAAGTTTGCAGCCCGATTTAAAGCCCCGGCGTTTAATTGTTAAACGGCAAATTTTAAAATTAAAACGTGCTAATTTTGCCCTTCCACGAGCTGGGAAAGTATGTTCTGATAGAAGGTAACATCCTGTAAAACAGCCACCATTACCAAGTAACACAAATGTTTTTCGTATGTAAAAATTGCTCTGTAAAATATTTGCTCCATCTGCCGAAAGCAGCAAAGACAATTTCCCCTGACAGCTAATGGCCCATTTCAGCTGGATGGCAAGCGATTCACCGGGGCTGCGACTTGCATTAAGTAGAAGGGGCGAAACCGGGCGCACGGAATTCGCCGCTTCTGTAGCATTATCTGCTCCTGCTTCCCGAGAGCCCGGCCCTGGGCGCCGCGGCCTCCCCTTCGGATCAGCAGGCAGCACCGGGGACGCTTTGGAGAGGCTTTTTGTCAAACCGAGGCGCATATGCTGTGCTTCAATACAAAAGCACAAAGCAGCCACTTTCCTTGACGACAAGAAGGAGAAGGTTAGTTCTCTTTCAACTTTCCAGCACTTAAACTGCTGTTCCTTTTTTTCCACACCACATGGGGCCAGGGTTTTCTCTTCTGGCTCACGCTGTCACTCTGCACGCTGAGGATTTCAATAGATAAAGATCAAGCGCTTCTTTTAATTCTAAATTCAACTACGCAGGCAGACAAAAAAAATAAGGAGAAAAAAAAAAACAAAGAAGAAAAAAAAAAACAAAACCCTCCCAACCGCTTGTTTCATTGTACACTTTGCTATTTACCGCCCCTCCATTGAAAAGCACGTTTACATTGTGCCCTCAACTACTCCAACATCTGCTCACCGACCAATAACACATCAATAAAGCGGGATTGCTTAGAGAGAGAGAGAGAGGGAGAGATCCTTTCTGTTTGCTCCCAAACTGGCAGCGGCACTTTGGGAACCAGATCCCCGTCCGTGGGTGTCATCTCAGACGACAATATACGCTGGGAAACCAAATCACTGCAGGCAGCGCTCCCGAAAAAGCCGCCAGAAAAAGGGATCCCGAAAGCTCCACGAGCTCCTCAAATCATTCAACGTGTTTATCCACAGCGTGTTAATTTGAGATGAGGTCAATTTTATGAAATAGTTTGCTTTCTTAATTAAAAATATATATATATACTTGATGTACATGGCTATTTTGTGCATAAAAGCCCGGCTCTTGCTGGGTCTCTGCCTTTGTTTTTCAGGGTTCCCCACATCTACCTGCAGAGCAAAGGAAACGTGACAGAATCCCCATAATCTCCAAAAATCTCTCTTTTAAAAAAAAAAATAAAAATCCTATGTTTATTTCAAATCCAGCATTAATAAGTTCAGGACATGGGGATGTTACTCCTCATACAAAAGGAGAGCAGTAATATTGGAATGCATCTTTTCTGTGTTTTAATAAGACTCTGCAAATGCACAAGCAATTCAGACACCCTCAGATTAATAACACTTTCCTAACTCTTTTCTTCTTCTCTCTTTCAACCTCTCCACATTTTGTTTGCTTGTCCTCCTTCCTGGCTCGTACCCCTAAAGAAAGGATGGTAATGAATTCCAAAAGCAGGATTCCAAGGAGAGAAAAGACACCAGGTAGAGAATCCACAGCCTCTTCCCGGGAATCCCAGCTGAATTGCCGAGCTGTAACGCGAAAGGGAACCTCAGACAGAACCTGCAGCGCCTTTCACAAACAACAGGCAGTTAAACTTCCTTTATCCCTAGAGTTGCCCGTGTGTTACTTTCAGGATTTTAGCAAAATAAACATTTTTAAAATAATCCGAGCAGGCATTTTATTGGCTGCGATGCCATTAAGGCATTTCAGATTTCTTTAGTGCTCTTGCTTTATCCTCTCCCTCCACACTGTTATTGCTACAAACTGGCACTTAAATTCAATTGATTCAAAATATTCCGGATCCATATGGCCTAAAACCCTGGAGCTGAAGTTCTGATATTGCCTCACTGCTGTTTTCTAGCATTTGCCTCTACTCCAGTCCCCAGATGGTGGAAGTAACATTTAAACCTCCTTTCCTCTGCCTTGTACAATAGACCTTGGCACCATTTCAACTGTTTACTCCGGTAATTAACAGCACTGATACCACAACAATTACAACTCCTACAATCTTAACACAATAATGCTATGAATTAGTGAGAGCTAATGGCTGGAAGGTATAGTGGTTCCAGACTGCGAGATCTGTGCGTTTTTAGAATAAAATAAAAGGTACAAACAGCACGCTTGCGGTAGACAATGATTACCTAGTAATTAGTTTACACAAAGCTTCCTATTTAATGGCAAAACGCTGTAATTAACGCGTGACAGAAAATCAAAGGGTACTTTGTAAGCATATGAAAAATTAACACTGCAGGCCTATAGCTTTATGTACTGATTAGAAGCATATTAAATCAATAGGACATGCGAACCCACAGCTTGCATATCTGATTATTGCAAGCCTTCGGAACGGGTATCACGCCTTTCATTTAACCAAGGGACACCATCCTGGCCCTGTATTTCAGGTAGAATTTTAGAGTTGCCTGAAACATCACTATTTCAGCTATACAGCAGCTACATAGGTATATTAATAAGCTGAATTAGAGCACCGCAGTCTGCAGATACAGTGAATCGTAGAATCATAGAATTGTCTTGGAAGGGACCTTTAAGATCATCTAGTCCAACCATCAAACTAACACTGAAAAAAACCAACAACAAAACCCCAAACAACACCCCCCCCCATCACTAACCCATGTCTCTAAGCACTGTGTCAACCCATCCTTTGAATACCTCCAGGGACAGTGCCTCATCCACTCCCCCGGGCAAACACTGAAAATCTTTGGGATATATTGTTGGCAAAGCACTGCCCGTAGCGGGAGACAACCTGCGACTGTGTCGCTTTACCAGGAATCAAGTTCTTCCCGAGCGCTTTGAGTTCTTTCTCTTTTTCTCTTAAACAGCATATCAGTTAGGAGGAATTTTTAAAAGCCTGTCAAAATGCTTTAAATGCATCTTCTGTGAATCTGTCAGAGTTTCTGGCCCTCTTCAGGCTGAAAGAATTACCACACCTGCAATCGCGTGTGTACGGAGGGAGCCGCAGCACAGACTACCGGCTTGAGAACACCCCCCCTCCGCCCCGGGCGAACAGCTCTCTGCTGCTCCTGACCGTCAGCTAATCACACAGTTTATCAAATTACTTAGTAGAGGGCTTTTGAAAGTTGACCCAAAAGATTTAAAGGAACAGCCCGAATTTTGCAGCATTTTCTCTTGGTGTTTATAACTAATTTCCCGATATCACCCTGGGCAGCATCCAGCAGGCAGTGCCTGACCAGCGCGCTCTGCAACTCAGACCCAAAGTTAGATTTTTCAGATTTGTCGCCTTCTGGATAGATTTTGCTTTCCTCTTACACATTTTAGTGAATTAACCAAGATATATTCTAGGAGGGAAGAGTAACTGTGAGAAAATGCCGCGGCAGAACTGGAGGCAGTAAAGGCTCAGACGCTGTAACAACAGCGGGCTGCCCAAGCGCATTAAATAGCTTTTTTTCCTTCTACAACAGATATTTAAGGGAGAGTTTTGGAATGGTTCTGTAGCTCTGGCCAATTATAACGGCTCATCGAGAGAGTGGTTGTTGCTTGTTTTTCTATCTTGTTCTGGTTCTGTATTTTCGGCTCCTTCTTCATCCCCACACTCACCCCCTATTTTCCTCCTCAGTCTGACCTTCCTTATCTTTAGGGGTGCTGCTAGGGAGGCTCACATCGTGGTGCTGGTCCTGGTGGTTAATTAAGAGTCACAGCATAATAGAAGATGATCCTAGAATTAATTTGATTAGTAATTTAATCTAGTGATTTAGACGCTATTTAGAGTTCTATACAAGAGGATGGGGTCTCTGCATATCTCTGTGTTATTTTTATCTGAAAGGGGGACTGTTAAAAGAAGGAAAAATGGCAACACTAACAGGAACGTGATATTATCTTTCCTCTAAAAGGGAAGACGTTCTGAGAGTTCAAGGTGGCAGTCTGAGTCCCAAGATTTGGAGTCAGAGACCAGGAGGCAGCACAGCCTGGTGTCAGTTCAAAACCAAAAAGCACCAAATCTGCTTTGTAGACCACTTTTCCACCAATCCCCAGCTTGAATTCTGAGTGAGCATCTGAGCATCTGTCTTCAAGGTCATGAAAATGTGACTGGGTAAGGTCTTGTCTCTGAGAGTGGGCACCAGCGGATGCCCAGGAGAGAATGAAGACAGAGCATCCATTCCCCAGCAACTCTCCCAGCATCCAACAACTTGCAGCTCAGAATCCCTCTCAGCCAGAGACCATGCCATCAAAAAGAAGTTAATAGTTTTCTCTTCCATGAATTTATACAGTGTCCCAGTGAGGGTCTGTGTAGGCACAGGTGAGATTTTCCACAATCTTAACTGCTGAATTCCGAGAGGAGTGAGATACCCAGCTTCTCAGGATACTTTGGAATACTGTATATTACTAAGCATTAGGGACGTCTTTCTCTAGATATTCCAAACATATAATTGTCCTGCTGTTTTTTCACATTTTTTTGCTATGCATGGACTAACTGAAGCTTGAATTGGTGCAGGGAATAGATTGGAAAATCACGATAGAATGGCCTAAGAGCATTTCACACGTTAAAGGGTTAAAAATCTGTGACTTTTTTTGCTCCCTCCAAAGGTCATTGGCGTTGCGAGATACAATTGAGGTTTCTCTGTATTTAGGGATGGTTTTGCACCTAAATGGGCCCAGATCCTGATACTCCTTTTCTCACCTGAGAATGCCTCCACATCATTGCCAAACGTGCAGCTGGGGAGGCAGCAGTTTCTCCTGCTACTGAACACGGCTAGAATCCAGGCCTCGGCCTGTATGTGCTGCCAGGCTTCAGCAGCACACGGCGGGACGAAGGCCTCACTGAGCCGTTTGGCGGGACGAAGGCCTTGGCAGCGCACGGCGGGACGAAGGCCTCACCGAGCCGTTTGGCGGGACGAAGGCCTCACCGAGCCATTCGGCCTCGCGTGAGAGTCCTACCCTTCGCGCGGTCGCAAATTAATCGTTGAGATAACTCAGACTCCATGCTCAGTTAACAAGGTGAAACACATCAATAATCCCTTCCTGCATTTCTGTTTGCCCAATGCCACGCTCGAAACGAGGAATCTAAAAATCAGACTCATTTTTAGGTGGAATGGATTTTTACACCCTTCAAACTCACAAACGGCATTCTCTGTAATCTGCTGCCTACCACATTCCAACGAGGAAAATCTGGGTATCGTGTCTTAAACTGCTATGCAAATGATGCTATTTGTAAGTATTAACATAATTTAGTGCTTACAGTCATATTCTCCTTTCTAATAATTCTAGCAGAATGGAGAGTCTTTTCACTGTACTCTTAGCCTGCAGGATAGTCTTTCATCAAGAAGCTGAATTTTTTAATAACCTGCCAGCATACGTTTGGTTCGTGGCAGCCTGTGCTGGCGACACAATGTCTTCATTATCAAAGGAAACAGGTCTACACACTGTAATAGGACATTAAAGCATGCCTGTGCTCGTAAACTAAGGCTTTGATGTTTAAATGTGTGGTGTTACAATGGTATTCCTTAACAAAGGATGATTTTAATCCGCTGCTCTCCACGGTGATACTCAGCAGAGACTGCAATTCATTACATATAAAAAAAGGTCTCCCCTTCTACAGCAGGGAGCTCGACTCAGAGGGCAGGAAAATTTGAAGGCGTATTCAAAGAAGATACCCCAAACAGCAGGAAGTTTCACACTTTGCCAAAACCCACTTTACTACCAGTCTGGATTTACAGAAGCTTTCCTGCTGACTTTAGGAAATTTGCTCAAATACACTATTCTGTACCTATTTCCCAACTTCCAAGAAATATTTGTGTTTTGAGGCTTCTAATGGGTTGATTCCTGCTTGCATCAAAGCTCAGTGTAAATGGAGTATAACAGGGAAACCAAGGCAAGGCCGTTATCACTGTGTCCTTCAAGTCACTTAGCCATGAGAGAATTAAAAAGGCAGAGAAACAGGAAAGCTAACACTAGAAACACTATTTCTATAGAGAACTCGCACCAGCCTGATTTGCAGAGAGAGAGGCATCTTTAGCAGGTCAGAGAAACCAGCCCCTCAGCTTTCCACGATCAGCTCTATTTTGTACCGTGGAGTTATTTTGTAGCTGTCAACTCCAACAGAACTGTCATCAGCACAATTTGAAATTTTAATATACAACATAATTCAATCAAATAAAAATTTCAAAACAGTTCTGATTGAATTAAAAAAAAAAATCAAAAGAGCTATAATGAGTAGCTTATGTAAATTAAACAGTTCTTTCTGGATACATTCCTTCTGGCTTTAAAACCATTACATTAGGAATGAATTTGGCGCGATATCCAGAAATATCAAATGCTTATTGAAATTAACACATTTAAATACCAATGAATATTTAAACCACAAATAGTTCTCTCAGTGCCAGAAGTAATGAAGTCTGGTTTCATATGGATTTTTGCTGCGGTTAAAATGTGGCATCTCACGGCCTCTCTCCATCAGGTGGGTTCTTAGGAATCTCCTAGCGCATGAGGTGATTTACAGGAGCTCTCTCCTTACCGAAACAGCCACCATAAATGAGAGACACAGGAGCCTAACAATCTCCAAGGCCTCAAGTGGTCTGTCTTACACAGCAGAAAAGGGCTCGCAGGTTTAGAAACTATTAGTGTGGAAAAATGTATGGAAAAAGCAATCTGCAGGAAACCCGATTAAAAAGGAATCCGTTTGTGTGCGATTTCAAGTTCAGTTACTTCTGTTCAACTATAGTAGTCCAACACTTTTGATCAGTAACTCCGAGTTTCTATGTAGATACGAGGGTCTAATGCCTCTTTACTTCCATTTATACACGTTCCCACTTTGGATAAAAGCTGCTGTAAGATCTGCACGTTACTGCCCAGGAATGAGGCATGACGAGGCCCAAGTTACTCTACAGATGGGTGACAGGCATTCCGTTATATTTTGGAGTATTTAACCGTTTTATTTGAATTGCTGTTTCCTATTACTTTGTAGAAGAGAGTCTGGTCTCTGCAACAGCAACTCTTACCAACGTCTTGGAACGGAATGAAAGCTCAGCGGGAAAGATTCGAGGGGAGGAAGAAGCGCTGATGACTGTTAAGAACCCACAACAACAAAGACACCCCACTCCCTCGTTACTTACCCGCGCCCACTTCTGGCTCCATATCTCAGGGCTGTATCGCTGACGTTCCTTCTGAACCCAGGGGTAGCACCTCAAATGGGAAATGATATCGCAGTAGGCAGTGCCGTTTCCTCCAGATCCATCGTTCACTTTGAACAGCCACCGCCGCACTTCCATATTGTCCACGATCAGCTGGCTGAGGACCCCAGTCATCTGCGGGGCAGTGACACAAAGATGTAATGCTCTACCACAACGTTAAATTGTTCCTCAGTTCTGACTTGTGGTTCTCAGATATTTGGACTTGACACTTGCTTTTTAAATATGGTTTCTTTTTCTTAGAGATGCTTGTGTAACAACACACGCTCGTGTTGTTACAGCTCTCTTGGGTAGGTACTGAAAGCTTTTTGATGAAGAACCTGCGGTCTTCAACCTCGAGCAGATCACCAAAGAGCAGAGCACCTTTGGTGGTGGGTGAAGCTGTGGATTCTGCAGAGAGAAACTGTCCTCTCCAGCCTTTCAGGTTTTTGTCTGATCACCATCATAGGGTTTGGATACTCAGTACTGCTTAATAAACCCTGGTGACAGGGAACAACCCGGGATGGACTGCGATACTTGCAGAATCCGAGAAGCAATTGTGCCGGATTCTAACACCAGCCAAAACAGCTGTGAAATTTTCTTACTGGAGAGTACATTATATGGTTATAAATGTATGAAGGAGTTAGCAGGCAGGCTTTATAAAAACGCTAATTATTTATTTGTGTATGTACACAGATTTAAATGGCTTTAAAATGCCTTCTGCCCAGCTGGTGTAGGATGCAATTAGCCTCTTACAAACTGCAAATGCCTTTGAACCTGGTAAAAGTATTGTGAGATCTCGTTGCCTTGGCAGAGTCTTCTACATTTTTATGTAGTAATTTTTAGGACTTTGTTTTTTTTTTTTCCATTGACCTCAAACACAATTACATGTGTTCCAGATGTTATTATTTATGGCCTTTAAGAGTCACATAAATGTGTTTTTCTTGATGACTCCCCTACAGTAATGAAAAGAATCAATAGTATTGTAAGGACTGTACCAATCATAAAGAGTTATGTGCTATCTTTAAGTGAAAATTGAGTTGTGCTTTAACACAGTGTCCCCTTCCTTTGATTATTTAACCTAAAACGTCAGTATTTCATACAAGCAAACAGCAGAACAACTTCAGTAACGCTGTAGGATGAATTAAAAGCATTAGATTCACGTAAATTATTTAACAATAAATCAGTTGGTTTTTATATTGCTCATATATTTGTTTCATCTACTACAGAAGATGCAGTATATTTATGCAGTTTAGATTGGTTTCAGTGTTAACAGTGACTAATAAAAAGTAAAGCAACATGAGAATCCTCTCTAAGAAGCAGGAATACCTACAACCCACAGCACTGATTGTTCTCCTGTGTGAGGTGTAGCACCACCATTAAAACAATTTTCAAAAAACCCAGTACAGTTCATACTTCAACATATAATGGCAAATTGCAGAATCAGTTTATAGAGGAAATAGCGACCCAGAACCCAAAAGAACCGCATGGAACCAAACACAGTACAGGAAACACTTCTGCCTTGTAATTTTAGTTTAGTAATATTTTGTTCTTTTCTTAGCGGTCACACTAACAAAATAGGTGACAACAGCCCAGTTCAAGGTAAAGCTCCAGTTGCAAATATGCTCAGTGAAGCTCCGTTTGAATAGTGTAAGAATTTTTTCCTTCCTCAAATGCTTAGTTTCCCAGAAATCCCTGGTTTATTTTCAGTCACTGGTAAAACTCCTATTGATCTCACTGGGGCCATGACTCCAGCCGTGGAGCAGCAACACAAACTGTTTGACATAAGGGGACCAAACGCCCTCCTATATTCCCCAGAAAGAACAGGAAGGAGAGCAGAACAATTGTCTTGCTTCCTGAGGAGGTACAAACTGCATTTAATCGGTCAGACAGAGCCAAAAAAGAACAGCACCCCTGATATGTGATTTGATCAAACCCAGTCTGGGTGTGATCAATAGGGTTATCCTGATCATACAAAGTCTGCATTCTGCCAAGTGCAAAGAGGCAGCTGCACGTTGACAGGTCCCAGACGGCATCCTCCTCCTTACCTGCTCATCGCTGGAGACGTCCCACGCTCCAGGAGGGGTGGGCACACAAGCGCTGGCAAAAATTCGTTTACCTCCCGACTTGCTACTGTAGAGATGAGCCACTTCTGGCACCGAGCCCAATACAGGCACATCTAGCATGTCAGCCACGGCTAAATCATCTGCGTGGGGAACCCCCCCAATAATGTAGGCCTCTCTGTTCTGGATAAGCATTTTTATTCTTTTGATTGTCTTGGGACTGTACTTGAGCTGAGTGGCTAAGCACATGTGATGCTTCTGTAGAAAGATAACATTATTCTTGTTAAAGGGTGTTCTTTTCTATTCCATGAACCTAATTTATAATGTTGCACACAATAAATACATTATTAATAGCAGGCTGGGTTATGACCTATCCTGTAGCTTAGCAGTTTAAATTGATAAAAGCTGTTGGGGTGAGGCTCCATAATCGTGCACATCTTTAGTGTGTTGGAAATGGGCTCACTGGGAATAGAACTAATTACTTCACATCTGTATTTATTTGATCCATGCGGAATTATCCTTCTGTCAGTCGGCAGAGAGGCTGGTGGCCTTTGGATAATAGTGATTCATCTCAGCAACACTTCTGGCATGGTTTAACTCTAAAGCTCCTAAAAATCAATACAAAAATGAAGAAAAACCCCTATAGCGGGGAATGTATCGCACCATACAGTTCAGCAGTATTTTAAGTGATTCTCTGAGAATAAAACACTTTGATTTACAAAAGCTTTCACTGATCACATCAAATTACTGGGGATATACATTTCCATTACACAGTAGTTCTGATAGCTATTGCAAACACAACTGCAGAGCACTCAAGGAGAGGGGAGCATTTTTGTTGCCTGAAGTACAAGGGTTTCAACTATTTGGAAGGAATTTTTCATTTCTTCTAAAAAAAGACCATCTATTGGTGAACAAACCGTTCATGACAGATGCTATAACCTCTCAATTTAAACTAAGTGTACTAGTCACAGCAGCTGAAACCTCAGAAATATTTCCTACACCACCTCCTATGCCCAGTCAGCTGATAACCCAATTATCTTTCCAAAGGTATAGACAGAGGCGCACTGAGGTCGAGGCGGATGGGGACGGACATCAGGCAGAAATGCTGCCAGAGAGTCCACCACCAGAAACAAACCACAACCATAACAAGAAGAAAAATGTCACATTGCAGTTGCATCTCCTTTAGGTCCTATCAGCAAAGTTCTCCTTTTCAGGATAGCATAAATAGTGGATTTTCTAGGGATTTCCAGGACCCAGAATAATTTTCTTCAACATCCTGGATGCTCCTTCACTAGGGACTGAAGAGTAAATCCCAATTACAATACTCGTATGGGGATGATGGTGGATAAGGAGGTGGGGGAGCTCCTGGGAGTGGACAGAAGGAATACCCTTCCCTCAATTCCTCAGTGCTTTCTCATACCAAACACACAGCTCCTAAAAGCACCCGAACTTCTCTGTAAAGAGCCCGATGTCCTGCAAAGACAGTGAAGCTGGAAGTCAGAGAAATGACAAACTCTTCAAACTTTGTAGAAAAAAAGGGAGTCACAGAAATATAAGGGCAAAGAGAACAACAAACAACTTTCCTGGAGCCTTTTTTCCTTCCATCAGTTTAAAATAGAGACTCTTAATGTTGTGTTTCTTTCGTTTCCTTTCTCTTGAGCACTGGTGTGAAAGCAGGGAGATGGCCCATTCTGTTGGTCTGGTGGCAGAGCTCTGCGGTGTAGAGAAGAGGATCAATTTCCAGCCCCGGTCACTCGCTCCCCGGGGGCACGAATGGTGATGTAGGGATGAGATTTGCTTTGTGTCTCTCAATAATGGATTTTACAGTTAATTAAGGAGTGCAGGAAACAGGCTGTAAAATCTAGTTCATTCCTGCTTTGAGAGGGGTATAGCTACCATGATATACAGTCGTGCAAGTGAAAGCAGGTAGAAGCAGGAGAACTGAGGAATCCTCGGAATTCCAGCGGGACTGCAGAGGCCACTGGCTAGGAGGTTAACCAAAAGGCTAGTTCTTGGTTCTCAAGCCTGTTGTTTGGTGTGGGTTTTTTTTAAACTTTCCAAGAACAGAGAGGTGTCAGCCTCAGGACGATGAGCGAAAAGCTAGTGCTGTGCTGTTTTGATGTGCTGCTGGTGGGGAACTGGGGTAGTACCGACTCACAAGAGGTCATTCTAACAGCTAATAAATGCTTAAGGACAGCGGTGTATGGATCCCCAGCATACCAACACTATACCACGAAGCACAGGGCTACATCTGGCTGCCTTTTCCAAAGGTTTTCCATCAAAATATGGAACTGGAAGGAAATACGCAACGGGGCAAGGCTGATTTGTGCTTCTAGAATTGCTCAAAAGAGCTAAAGGTGGCCTCCAAGCCACTTTCATATATTAGGAATAAATTTAGATATATTAGGTACCACAAAAGGTTGCTATGAAATAACTTAGAAGAGAGATGCTTGAAAAGAAGCTCTAAAGCTCTAACCCTTCAGAGACAAAACAACAGCTAAATTCACCACCACTGGAGCCAATGGGTGACTGGGATCAGTTATGAGCACAGATTCCTCTCCAGGCAGGAGACAGATTCATTGGACACGTTGATTAACAGACGGGAAAGAACATATGCTTAATGAAAACGAGGTAGTTTGGGGATTTTGTGTATAAATGTGCACCACACTGAAGAGCTGAGGATTTTCCTCAACCTGGTGTCATGTAAAACCTGTGATTGCCCGTTCTTTCTGCTGGCACTTGGCACTAACACACTTCTTGGTCGTCCATGACTGGGTGAGCAGTGTGAGCCAGAGTCATGAAAGAACTTGTAACTAAGGTCACCTCCCTACGTCAGAGGGAACAAATATGTCACCGGTATTTATCAAGGATTTACTGTCCCAGCAATTTTGCTTTCCAAAGTGAAGGCCCAGCACAGGCAGCTGTGATTGTTGTTTGTTTCCAGAAGAATCATAGAATGGTTAGAGTTGGAAGGGACCTTAAAGATCACCGAGTTCCAGCCACCCTGCCCTGGGCAGGGACACCTCCCACCAGACCAAGTTGCTCAAAGCCCCATCCAGCCTGGCCTTGAACCCCTCCAGGGATGGGGCAGCCACAGCTTCTCCAGGCAACCTGGGCTGGGCTCTCACCACCCTCACAGCAAAGAAGTTCTTTCTGGTACTAAATCTAAATCTCCCCTCTTCTCACTTAAATCAGTTACCCCTTGTCCTGTCACAGATAAAAAGCCAATACTAAAGAAAAGCCAGCTCCTAAAAACACAAACATCATCTGGATGCTTTTCTCCAACCTCAGAGAAAACAGGACACATTCATATCTAGAGAATTCATTTTAACTATGGCAATACCAAATCAGACAGCTCTGACTCTGTCCCTCCCTCCACAGCAAAAGAGCTTTTCTCACATTGGTGTTTTCAGACTCTTTCAACAGAAAAGGATTCATAGGTAAATGCAAGTGTTCTCCTCAACAGTACACTGCTGTGGAACTACACTTGAAAACCAACACATTTGTGAAACATAAAAAGCTTCTTTACCTTCTGAAGCCCTCATTTGCAATCAGTATATGGTATAACAAATACTTGTTCAACCAAATAACCCGAAGAAGGTTATTAATATAGAATCATAGATAATATATACCAAACCCAATATATATATATCTCTATCTCTATATATCTCTATATATCTATATCAAAACCAGGAGCAGGGCTTCAAGCACAGACCCTGGAGATAGAGATGTACAACAAAGTTTCATAAAAATCAGATCTCAGCTAAGACACTGCAGACTTAGTATTTACAATATAAAACTATTCTCCACTGTAAAGAGTCCTCTCTGCTCTGCAGTATTTTCAGAAACACTGTATGGAGTGAATATTAAGGTCTCTTTTCAGACCATGTTTTAACACATGGATTTGAAACTGAAAGGAATATTTGTGAGTTACCTGACCGAGGTTCTGTTCTTAAAGAACTTCTGCATCAGATTCAATTGCAAGAACCTCTACAAACGATGAATGATCGAACACTGGGCTACCCAGAGATAAAGTTTGAGTAATAAGAATGGTTTATTGCTATGATTTGCTAAGAGAGATAAATCTATCGAGTTCCCAGTGCCGAGCATATAGTAAGAAGGGACAGTGGCCTACAAATAGCCAATATAGGACTATCTCAACTAAGTCTATAAAGCTAAACCGGGATATTTATTTCCAATGCTCTAACTAGTAGACTAATCAGTAAAGCCCTTAAACTTGCAATAATATTTCACTGATGTGTACCAGAGCGTTACAAGTTATAAAATTTCCAATTTAATTTTACTGCATCCCTCAAGCTGTAGTAATTAGAAGACAAACTCACAGGGAAGCGGTTTATAGCTTCAGGGGTGAGAATTTTGAACCTGTCCTGCAGGTCACCCATGTCCTCGGGGTTCCCAGATCTAACAGCTGCCTGCAGACCCAGGAGTTTATTGTAATACTGCAGTAACTCCTCACTCAGATGAAGGGGGCAGATGTAGATGACGTCCACGTTGGCATCTAAAACAAAAGGGCACAACGGTCGTTACTGGGGGAAAGGTAGACTCCATTCACAAGAGCAATCCGCTGATTCCTGACCGCTTGCTAACAAACAGCTTCCCTCAAAAAGCACTGGAAATAAAAGCCAGATCTGCAATTCCCAAATCTTAGCGCTTTTAACTGCTTTTTCTGCGCTTCAGCATTTCTCTGCAGACAGGTCAGCAACCCAAAGAAATAACTAGTTTTCGGAATTCAGTCTGCAGAACACATTGGGGGCAGAATTTGGAAAGTGTTGCAGGGGGATTTGTATGGGCAGCTCCCATTAACATCACTGGGAATTGCGCAGCGCTTTAAAAACGTCTCCCATTAACTCCAGTAAATTATAAAACCGAGCGATTACGTTTAGAAAGCTGATGAAATTGCAATTTCATACGCTGCCTGGATTTTGCACAGCCTCTTCCTATTCTTGTCCTGGCCCCAGCAAAGCCCACGGTAGGACACCACAAATAATTATTGCTGAGCACGTGAGTGGGCAGATTTGCTGGTTAAATACCACAGTGTGAAAATCTTGTTTCCTGCATGTAAAACGACTTGGGCTGAAAGACAGTGTGTAAGCAAACACTTAGAGGTGAGAAAGTGAAAGTCTTTAATGTATGCTGGCTTGGAAAATTTTAACTACTCCGCTCTTCTGAAATATTAATGTTAATAGATGAGATAATGAATTAACAGGCCCTGCAGCATCAATAGAATGCACTGGCAAAAAGCACTCCTAGATTTTGATCCAGTTCCTGCTGAAACCAGTAGGAAGTCTTTGCATTGTCTTTTCTGGGCAGAGGCACAAGAGCCTGGGAAGCGTCAGGGACAACTGCTCTTACACGTGAATGAATCAGAAGCAAAGCGAGTATTGGACTATGGGAACCCGGAGCCTAACGCCGTAAAGGAATACAATTACCCCACTCATCCACTCTGTTTTCCTGTACTGCAACAGACAAACAACCCACATTACAGATGGAAGGCCAGAATCTCAACTGGAGCCTTTTAGTCATACAGCATCCGCCAGCCAGCCCTGTTTCTGGAGCCCCGACAGAGGCTTTATATAATACAGTTCGTTACCATATAGATTTTAAAAATAATTAGGGTACAAAAAGACTGAGCAGTGTCGGCTGCAACGCTGGATGGACCAAAAATTGACATGCTCGAGTGAATTTGCTGAATAAAATGCTACAGCACATTTAACTACTCCTAGTACTGGCCTAGAAAGGGATACACAAGGCTGCTTTGGAGACAGTGAGAGAGATTAGCTGATGGGGGTTCAGAGCAGGCAAGGAAATCCTCCGGTACTCTAAAGGAAAAGAAAGCCAGTAGGGTAAATATCAGAGCCCTTTGCCAGGCACAGGCAGAGCTTCTGATCTAACTGAGAAACTAGTTCATATTTAACTAGTTTGTATCTTACTCATGGTTCTGCTTCACATTTAATGGTAGAACCAATTTTCACGTTCCCAGATTTTTTAAATGATAAAGAATGCCTGTGTGACATGTTGACTTTGTCCCTTTAGGTTTCTAACTATCATCTCAGAGGCAAAAAAAGAAAAAAAAAATCTTAAAAAGTGGAAAAAAACCCTGTACTGTGGAAAAACAATATTAGTGCTGAGATAATATATAAAGGCAATTACATTATTATTTTAGGCAACTGTAAATTTCCGGATCTAATGTATTTTCGTTACAAACTCACTAAATGGCATTTATAAAATAATAATGATACTGAAATATACATGAATCATGTAAAGTATGTCATTCCAGGGAGCCAATGAAGCTGGTCATTGACAAATAATCTTCCTCACTGCTTTGCTTAAAAGAGGACTGTCATTGGAGGAAAAACTTTCTGATGTACAGCTTGTGCCTTGTTTGCCAATTTAAAAAAAAAAAAGAAAAAGAAAGAAACAGAAAGATTTAAATACGGGTTTGCTCTTGTCTAGCACATCTCTCTCTCCATGTGAGCCTGACTGAGCACTAGCAGAATTAGCTACCTAATTTTGTAGAACACTAAACACTTCTGATGGGTTGTGGTGCTCAGCATGCCACAGGATGGGGCTGCTTTACCTTACCACGGAGTCAGAAAGAACAGGCACGTTCTTCTTACAAATAGCGTGGACAGGGGCAAACACCACAGCAGATAAATGTCTTCCGCGTTTATATTTACTCTATGTTTAACATTAATGCAAAAGTCCTCATTGGTTGTTCTCTATTGCTCACAACTATGGGCAAATAACAATCAAAAACTAGGCAGGCACCAGCTCGTAACGTACCCAGGGTGTCACACAGCCTTCCCATCTGCGTGTTCTGCTGGAGAGCAAGATCGGGAATGTGCTCACGGATGCTCTGGGAATACCCTGGAAAACAAGTGAAGACCCTCGCAAACGGTATTCAGAAAGCCCCTGGTTTATGCTTGAAAGAAATCAGCTTTTTGAATTAAACACAAGCTGCAATAAAAGCATTTCAAATCCCAAACATGGTACAGCATTAATTGCACCACCTTTATCGATTTACTTTTATTAGTGAAGGGATGTAACGTGTTTTACACCATGAGATTCTTACGTACGGACCTGGATGTTACAGCCCGGTAGAGCTCTATAGCTAAACTGCACAGACACAGTATCTTCAGTCTTCGATGTCGCTCCATAGGGGTTTTTTTTAAACACCGAAAAAATGACACCATCATTAAGCAAAAACCCTGGTACATTTTGTCCTTCACCCAGAAAAAAAGGAACAAAATCACTTCAGGAAGGAGATGAGATGTCTCAGCGCTAGCCCATCGCTTTGGGACCCTTGGGATCATCAAGTCCAACCATCAGCCCTACTCTACAAGTTCTCCCCTACACCAGATCCCCCAACACCACATCTAATCTACTCTGAAACACAGTCAGGGATGGGGACTCCACCACCTCCCTGGGCAGCTGGATTCCACTGACTGACCACTCTCTCTGTGAACAACTTTTTCCTCATGTCCAGCCTAACCCTACCCTGCTGCAGCTTGCAGCCATTCCNTCCATGTAGCCAGCCATGGGGTTGGTGTGGCTCAAGGGCAGGACCTGACACTTGGCCTCGTTGAAGGCCATGCCATTAACATTGGCCCATCTATCCAGTCTATCCAAGTCCCTCTGCAGAGCTTCCCTGCCCTCAAGCAGATCAACGCTCCCACCCAACTTGGTGTCATCTGCAAACTCATTGATAGCGTTTTCTATGTCCCTATTGACATCATCAATGAAGGTATTAAAAAGGAAAGGCGGAAAAGGGAGGAGGATCACAGCTGAACTCAGATGAATCCCAGGCACCGCAGAAGCGTGTTCATTCCGTGGAGCGTGGGAGTAAAGCAGATTAGAAAGTTCAGATTTAGTTTTCCTTACACCAGCTGACAAAAATGCTAAACAATTGTTAAACAATGGAATCTGCTTTTTTTTTTTTCCTTTTTTTAAGCTATACTAGAAACCTAACGGTTTTGTTTGGGTGAAATAAATGGAAACATTTGTTCCTCACAGCAGTATAATTTAAGAGCTCCTCTATCCCTTTTCCTGGATTATTTCCAGAAGCTTGACAAGAGCCTGAAACTGTCGTGAAAATGAAGACGCTGAGAAATTCAGTTATGGCTCTGCCTCCACTTATTGGAATTCCACTTGTGTGGGAAGAAAAATCAGACTCTGGCTTGCCCTAAATGCTGGAGTCCAGGAAATGCGAGTAGGGAATTTCAGGCTCTATTTTTAATTTACAAAACTGAACAGAGAAACCACTAACAGCGTATCAGTAAACTTCTGTGTCTCGGTGTTTATCTGCTCTGTCCCAGTTCCTGTCGTTTAGGCACATTTTTATGATTACTCAGA
>VZTM01022389.1:206776-224801 GCA_013400555.1 Jacana jacana
AGGTTTCATTGTTAAAAGAAGTGCAACATGGGCATCAAACTGACCTTCTACCCCTTCCCAGCAGGTAGTGGTATGCTCCAGTTTGCTCTCATGTCCAAGCTGGTTGAAATTTTCACGAGTTCTCACCAAAACCCATTGGGGAATGACACTGGATGGCCATAAACCAAACCATGCTGTAACAGGCTGCTCTTGTGCAGACTGAGATTACACAGTCTATAATGTTCTAAAGCTTGTAGAACGCCAGCCAGCAGTGTACACAGGATAACAATGTCAAAATATTGGGACTTACAGTCCAGGTTATTCCATATATCATTTTAGTTTTCAACCACCCCTTTTCATGGGGAGAACTTTACAAACTTCCAGGATTTCTGCTTGGGCCCATTACTCATTTTGCTGTTGCTCCTTCCCATACCGATGTCATACGCCCCAGGCAGCTGTAGCAACAACAGTTTTGGGAACACTTTGTGACAGATCAGAACCCCATAGCCCAGAGTATATCCATTCATTAGGAGTCATTCACTGAATCACAGCTCAATCAGCTGTTGTAAGTCATACAGGTCATGACTTACAGTAACACTGGCTTTCTGCTAACACCACCGGTGAGACCTTCAGATTCAGGAGTTTAGAAATTGAAACATGCAGGTAAGGAGCCTACCAGGATTTCAGAAATCATCAGGGACCAAATCATCACAGGAATTGAGAAATCCAGTTTCCTTGGGAGATAAAACAACAGCCTGAAAGCAAAGACGGAGACGCCATTGATGGTTGTTATCAATCCTTGGCACTCACCTACAGCCGACTTCTTGTGCTGCCTGTGAAATTCATGGAGAGGAGCAGCTTTGTGTAGAACGGGAGGTGTCTGGAGAGTTAACTTTGCTACTGGGGGGATAAGCTGTCGCTCAGTTAGGCTCAGAATACCTACAAGAAGATGACATTACGGAACAATTCATTCACATCCCATGAAAGAAAAAGGATTAGGCACAGTAAAGAAAGAATTAAATAGAGGCAGAGTCAGTTTCTTCCAACGGCAAATCAAACCTAGGAAAGCAGCACTTTTCTTTCATTGGAGGATTCTTATCATTCAATATTCAATATTTTACCTTCAAGGAAGATGAGCTTGGCCTATAAAAATTGATAAATCTATGAAAGCTATTGCAATGGTGCTGATTCTGAGAAGGAACTATATGCTTGTACAATGGCAACTTAATATGCAGAATGGATGAGGATTAACCCTTGTAAACCATAAATATGGACAGATTGCTAAAATAGTCCAAGTGCAGATCTAGTTAAGATTGAACGATAATTCATTAACAAAGAGACGTTAATCATGACTCTTTACTTTGACTGTGTTATTTAGTCATACAAGCACCACACATCACACCCAAGCATCACACATCACACATATTTCTTTGCAGCAGGAACTGAGGTCTGTGAATTACAAGATAACTGACTCAGGGAGGATAATGCTCCATAGAACATATGCTGCATCCTAACTTAGCCACCCATAAGTAGTCTGAAGGTCATCTCTGTCCTTTGCAATGTTTGAGATCGAAATTCCTACAAGTTCTGAGGTGCCAGAAGATCCAATTACCAGATACCTGCAGAAAAGAGCAAACAGCACTGCTTATGTAGCAACCACCTGTACAGTGCCCAGGTGGGTTCTGTGACTCACCTTTTGTCGTATCTTCTTCTAACAGGGGTAAGGGAGAACCCAGGTGCTGAGAGGCCGGCAGTCCCCAAAGGCTGCCACCTGTATGGCCTTTCACTGTCTTCTGGCTGCACACCTAGGATGAGACAGAATCTTCTTCTAACAAAAAAGAAATCCAGCATTTGCAAAGACACACTTTTCTCCCACAACAATAAATAATAAATAGAATTTCTGTTACGAATAATTCCATTAACATTTAATAACGTACCAGAACAAGCACTGCTTTTACCACTTAGGAACGTGCTGCAGTATTGTCTACTGTCATTACTCTAGTAATTTAAAATAAAGTTAATTAAATCCAATTGATGTCCTGCAACTTCTGCTGTGCAAAAATCTGTGTACTAGTTAAGAAAAGAATCACAAGAAGTTTGCTCAGTCTTAATGAGTATAGTGTAAACACAGTATTTCTTGACAGAAAGGTCTTTAAGTATGTGAAACGCATTAACAGGTAAGGTACCAGAAAGAAAAGGAAATGCCTTCAAATGAGTAAATAAATTTTTGCTGGAAAAAAATACCAATGGAATTAAAATATGTGAAGCTACTGAAAAATCAGGGAATAAACTTCTGAAGTTTCAGAGTTCTTGAAGGACAGCAGGGAATGACACAGCCTGACAATGCAGTGTGGAAACATGCAACACAGGCTGTGCCAAGGTGAGGATTAGAGCTCCTTTACTTCCCCAATTAACCTGTGCCTGCCTGAAATGGAACCTGCTGGTTCTAAGTGCCAGGAATTCAAGCAGTGACACACATCACTTTGGGACAGTGATATCGTGTCTTACTGTTAGGCTTATTATCACACACATAGAACATCACACTCAGGGAAAAGAGTGTATTGCCACCTGACACCTCAATATTACAAATATAACCCCCCCGAGTTAGCATTTAACACTCTTTTCTCTCTCCAATATCCCAAGTATCTTCAGTTACTTTCTGACTAGGAATGCACATGCTATTCCATTTGTGTGGTGGGTGGTACTCAGCTCCCAAAGAAACAGAGAGCTTGATATTCGGTGGATTTAAAGGCAAGTTGGACGACAGTGAACCACCCCCAGCAGAAGATCATATTGTTTTCTCTTGCCTGGCTGATGCTAGAAAAATGAGACAATGATAAACCCAGAGAAATGCGAAAGATTCAACTTAAATGAGCTCAAATATTTTACGAAGCAAAAGGAAAATTTAACACTAGTCCATCAAACCTTTTTCTGTCAACAGATTTATGGAAAGCCAGATAAAGGTTTCCCAGTTTTAGCAGCAAAAGCACTTAGGGGTGGGCTGTGCTCTAACATTCGCCGCTCAGAACTCCCCCTGCAACTGCAACTCTACAGGTCCTCCTGTAACTGCCATGCCGGGGCATGTAAATTTGAACACACACAGCAAATCAGGTGCCAACATACCAGTGTGGATACATTATCGATCTCAAAGAGAAGAATGGCAGTTGGAGGAAGATACTGCAGTGTTGAGCGAGAAAAACTGGCTCAAACTGGGAAAAGGAAGCCAAGAACTTTGTATGTCACAGGGCACATCTCCCTCAACCTGGAGCAGACCCCAAGATCCCACAAGCCCAATTAAACAAACCATCCCGTGGTTTTGCGGGTGACAATCTGTTACCAGTTACCCCATTTGTCTAAAGGTCAGAAATTCCTACACTGGACAGAACTGCCTGAACCCTACTGATGAGGCTTGAAGGAAAACAACCTAATGCCACCTATGAGAATTTTCTTTATTTGCTTTCTAAAAAATTATTTCATTAGGAACGATAAACTACCTAAAAGTAATATTAAATACATAGCATGAGAAAGCTAGAAATAGTGATAGATCTGCAAAATCAGGATAACAGTATTTACCTCTTTTATAGAGCACACTGGGTCTTCCTGGTTTAAAATAGTAGGTTTTAATGACTGATTACCATGCTCATGTACTGCCTTTAGTACAATAAAATCCAGCCCACGACCGGGATCTTTGAGCACTATTGTGTCATAATTAGTGAATAACATCAACCATCAACTTTATAGAAAGGGATAGGCAATTCTAAAGAACTGCTTATAATCCTAATAGGGAAATGAGATAGATCAAAATAAACTATTATAATTTTTCCTGCCAATTTGTATAATAACACTGTCCACAAGAGACATTAGGGAGATAGAAAATATGTACTCTTTATCATAATAGAGAATCTTTCAGAGAAATCAGAGGCACTCATTTTAGTTATGGCCATTATGAAACATTATGCTTTAAGGGATCTAGCTGTATGAATCTTCACGTCTTTGTGTTCCAAGAAAATAGCAATAAGCATATAACAAAGATTAACTTTATACCAGCTGGCATGTAAGTGGCTTGATACTGAGAAAAGGGAATAATAAACCACACTTTTCTACTCCCTCTCAGCTCCAGCAGTTTGTTGAGGACACAACAAATATATATAAAAAGAAAAAAAATTTAATTAAACAGTGACTCCTTTTTTTCAGGCTATTGCTATTGTATCAGCAAAGCATCACTGACGCTGTTACGGGTCAGTTTTATCCCAGTTTAAATCCCAGGAGTTTTGTTATGATAAATAGCACCATGAAACATACCTATTTCATTTGTGTGCTGAGACATAATAAGCTACAAAGAAAAGTGGTTCAGGTGGAGTGTATGAGTTCAAAAGCAGCCTAGAGGGTTTTTTTTTGTTTGGTGGTGGTTCTGTTTGCTTGGGTTTTCTTAAACTGGAGATAGGTATTAAATTCTTCTTTGCTGCAGCCTTAATTTTTTCAAAGTCCATGGCCAGTGTCACGTTAAGATAAGGACAGATGCAACTGTAATGTAATTTAAGCCCTCATTTAAACAGCACAGTGCCACCACGATCCACTTCAGCACATAGTACAGGCAACACAGCAGAACTATGGAGTTGACCCAAAAAAGTTACCCATGAAAATTGCCCCCAGTCTGTACACCCCTCTTTGATGTTCTCTCAGCATCCTGCCTGCTGCATTCACTGCCCCCTTGGAGACTTCGGCGAGATATCAAAGGAAAATTTGGCAAAAGGCTTTCATACTTCAGTTATTTTCACTAAAATTAAGCCAATTCAGCTACAGCAATAAGTCCTCAAAAATAATTAAAATAGCATTAAGTAATTCAAGGATAAAGGTTTACTTTTAGCATCACTGTGTAGTTTTATTACCAACCGAATTAACTTAAAAAGATATTTATAAAATTGCATCTTTTAGAGGGTTTTCAGTGGACTTCCATCTGCCTATGTCAGCGCAATTTTAAAATCTTTACTCACACCAACAGCTTTTACGGCATAAACACAAAACCTAGTGATTTTTATACCACCTATTCCAGGTCTGGCAGCTCAGAACTAGCATTTTAATGTTGGTGGTAGAGACAGAGCCAAACCTGCACACAAGCAGAAGAACCACGTTCCAGACAAGGCTCTTGCAGAGCCCAGGCAACCGGAACTGCGACGGGCTGACGGGAACCCCAAACATTTTCCTGCAAATAACCTCTTCTGGAGAAGTTTGTTATAAAAATCACGACTTCAGCCTTCCTGAAGTCAGCACGCAGCCCGCTCCATCACAGGTACTTTTAAAGCACAGTTTTATAGGGCTGGAAGGGAGCACTTAATTTGCAGCCCAGACTGAGGCTGACTTGCCTTATAATATGCTTGGAGCGTGCTGAAAAACTATTTTTTTTTTCATTTCAAGCGCTTCTGAGTGTAATTAACCTGGGACACGAGAAAAACAATTCTATTACCCTTTCTAAAGCGTTTTTCTCCTGTGGATAAACCTCTCCCACTTGATTTTTTGATTTTTTCCTTTTTGCTTTGTTTTAAAGAGGGCGCTTGTTGTAACACCACAGGGATTTTCTGACTAGTTCTCTATTTATTTCCTTTTTTACCTGGACAGCAATATTAAACTAGAACTTCTTTTTTAAAGTATGTTTATAAATATGTTTTTCCCCAAGTAGAAAAATTTGGAATAGTATTAAATACAGAGAAAAGATGACTGCCATCATATATTAAGCCTACAGCTGGTCAGCCAGGAACATGAGATAGGTGAGATTTGGTAAGTAAGTATCCGAAAACCACAGAGCTTTATAATAATTGTGGGAAAGGTATAGAAAAGAGTAATCTATCATTTCGTTATCACCTATCCAAGTTGCCAATTACCTTTATATTTCTTATTAAGAAGTTCCCATCCAGATTTGACATACACATCCCTACAAAGGGAAGAGGAAAGCATAGAAAAATAAAAGCCATGGACTTTAGCTCAGTTTTCCTGCTCCGAAAACTGGCAGGAGAGAGCTTGCAGAAGGCAAATCTAATATAGAAAGAAACTGCAACTCCATTGAAGTGTCTGTTCCACAGATAAAAAGTTGGAAACCACAGAAACCAGGGCAAACTATTCCGGAGATGAAGCAGGAAAGGAAGGGCAACAAGCTATCAAACTTGATGAATGATACGTTCCTCATGGATCTCAAAAGAAGAAAAAAGCACCCTGAAAACAGCCTACTGATGACTGCTTCTTGTTTGCTTAAACAGCTAAGACAAAATGAGATGCAAGCTGGAAGAGAATTCTGGGTAATAAAAAAAATTTACACAATTAAATATGTTCATAACAGTAAAAAAGCAGGTAGTTACGAGTACAATCCACTCAATCGTAGCACAAAAGGGAAGAGGTCCCAGGCTACCTTAAGGGCAGAACTGATCAGATAGGGCTCAGAAGTTCTCAAATTGGTGATCCCAATGAAATACACTGTAGGATAATTAAAGAGCTGTCTAAAGCCATCTCCAAACTGGTGGTGGGACTCTTGGAGAATGGAAAATATACTAAAAGGCTGGAAAAGAGCATAGTTCCTATCTTTAGAAAGGGGCAAAGGATGTGTTGAGGAATGCTAGCCCTATTGATTCAACTACAATTCTTGGAAAAATTATTGAACAACCAACCAAGCAAGCTCGTTATAAATGTCTGGAAAATAATAAATAAACGAGTAGCTAGAACCAGTCCAGATTCTTTTGTCAGATCAACCTAAGGTTCTCTTTTACAACAGGTTGTGAATAGGAAGAAAAGTAAGTACAGTCTTGACTTTAACAAGGCTTTTGACTCTACCTGATTGTGGTAGTATTATTTATTTAAGAGAGGTGCAAAGCTGCTTTGATAACTAATTCAGAAAGAATTTCTGTCTCAGCACGGAAGGAGGGCTCAATGGGTCTGTCCCCTAAGCGTTACAAATCAAAGAACCTGCTGTTCACGCAGGAGGAGGTTATTGAAGTTCTCAGCAACGGGAGAAAATCCATTCAGATTATAAAAACCTCCAACAGAGGAAAGGCAGAGGTGCACAGGGATTTTCACTCCTTGCTCTCAATCACAGAATCTTAGAAACGTTTGAAATGTTGGTTAGAAGGGAAGCCTGTAGGACATCAAGTGCAATCTAGAGTCTACTGCCCACAGTAGTCCAGGACAGCTTTGGTTTTGTCTAGATGAGAATTAGTGCAGGATTTTGTTGCATTTCATAGTTACACAGCCTTACAGACTAAGTACATGTATTCTTTTTCTCTCTGCTGATTTACACCCTGAGCAGCAAAGCAACAAGGCGATATCAAAGCATGGTTTCACTCACACTTCCATCACCTCTCAGTTCGGGGAAAAAGAACCTCACTCTGACAATCAAGCCAAATAACCTTGGTAATAAATAGTAAAGAAAGAAAGTGTTTAACTCTGGTTTCAAATAACCTGATGTTGGTCCTCCAAGTCTGAACCCATTCTGCACATGGAATTCAGTGCAGAAATACTGAGTGCCAAGTAAAGGAGCAGCTGACACCAGTGTGACTGGGACTATTGTCGAGTCAAGTGAGCCAAGTTTGTAACAGTCTTTGTAAGAGATTTAAAACACAAACAATTTTTATGACTTTTTATCCAAGGAGACTTCCGAGTAGGAAAGTTGCATAGACAAACTTTAATTCTCTCATTCAAATTCACGCACTCCAGCATTTTATCTATGTAATAATTAATACATTTTCCCTTAGATGTAACGCCAAGATATTAATAAATGTTATTTCCCTCAGATTTTGTTTATCTACAGAAAATAAAGTCCAGTTTAAACGGAAAGCCCAACATTAAACCTTCAATATGGAGCAAGAGGCTTCTTTAACAAGAGGTCTTTTACATTATTCTTACCTGCTTTAGGCTCTTAAAGTAACACAAGATGCCTCTGAACTGTCAATTTTCCATGTACTTGGAAAAAACAAGCTTTGCTCCTTTTAAGGCCGACTGCTCGCTCTCCCAGAAATTTCCCTCTATCAAAATGCTGCTGTAACAGGTGTGGAAGAGAATAGATGGAGAACTTTCGGTGAATCCCACATCTGCTTTTTGAAAAAGGCAACAGAAGCAGCACAGAAGGAAGTAAGAAAGATAATTGCTGGCTTGAACTACATTTTACTTGTGGGCAAAAGGCCAGCTTCCACGAGGCAGAATATACAGGACCAACTTATTGGAATTCAGGGGTGGGCCTCCCTTCTTGTCCGGAGACAGCTGTAAACCAGCAGCCCATAGCATCACAATCAGGCACCGGGTTTTGTCAAGGAATGCTGATACGTACAGAAACAGCTTCGGCGGCTTCGGCTGCACCCCTGCCTAGCAAAATGACAGTCAATCTCCAATTCCAGATGACAAGAACTGGAGAAAAACTTAAAACAAATGGTGACCTTTCAAAAGATTAATTTGTTTACCAACAAAATGTTCTACGTTTGTCATCTGAGATGGGGGTGACCTTCACATTCCCATTTCTAGGTTGAAAGGATGCTGACTATAGTCATCTGTTAAGTTAACTCTATCTCACCAATTATTCCCTTCTTATTTTTAGTGACAAGGTGATTTTATTAATTCACTGTGTTGCTTATTATGATTACACACCACAATACAAATGCAACAAGCTTATTTTGAGCTACTGTAGTGTAACATCGATTTGTTTAAGTCTCATTCTGCTGCCACTGCCAAATTAGGCTTTGACTGTAATTATAGCCATATGCATAGGCTTAAAACACAATCAGGTTTTGAAGACCAAAAGACCTGCTTTTCTTCTACACCTTCTTCTAGTGACTTGAAATGAAAAGAATTGCCCTGCCTTGACTGACTTTAGAATTTTGGAAACGACCAGGCTTTCAGAGATAAGCTTTAGTGATTAGCATGATGCAAATACTCAATAAGGAATGAGTAAGTGAGGATACCATTAGAATAGCTGTGCTCAAACAAGTTAGCTTAAAAAAACCCCCACCACAACACAGAATCACTGCCATCACCATTAGAGCCACACTAGATAAGATGCAACTCATAAAGGCTAGAAATCATCACCATATTAAATTCTACCTCATGAATAAATGAAAAGATTCCTAAGTTTACAGTATAATATACATTTATAAGAAAACAAGGACCAAAAAGCACCAGTATAATTCTATAAAAGAGAGGCAGTCCTATGGAAATGAAAGGTATAGTTGTGAATCTTTTCTACATTGCAGCAGTACGTCAGAATTATTTTTGCTGCAATTCAGATTACTATTTGTTTTGCTAGATACTCCCCGGGAAGTATACATATTTAATAATTACCTCCTCATCGTTTTTCATCTGGTTTCCAGATATAGGCTACAAAGTAAAGTGATGCCCAGTCTGCCCACTGCATTTCTAACGGAATTAAAGTCCTCATTTTAGAGATAACTACAGAACTTTACAGAGGAGGAAGCATTAGTGCTTATCAGACCCACAGAAGTACAAAAGGGCAATAGTTAATTGTTCTTAGTTTCTGTCATAAAATCCAGTGTCAGCAACTTTGTAATATCAAAAGAGCAAGAAAAGACGACATTTTTCATGAAACAAAGAGATCCTTACTAATAATTTTTCAGACTACTCAAATGGCAGGATAATAAAAAGTCCATGTAGATTTGTGCTTGACCTACCCGGTCACCTCAAAACCAGTGTGTTCCCAATCTCATCACATTTTTAAAGGCTCAGGTCACCTTGAAAACTTGGATGCTGACAACTCTCGGAAAAAACCTGAATGCAGTTAACCAAGCAATTAGTTTTTAATTTACTTCAATGAGAGTGCTTCTGCCACCGATTTTTTTTTTGAGAGAGATAATCTTTGATCTTATGTACATATGTAGGGCATGTAGATGGGTACCCGTGCGTGTGGGTGCCCGCATGTGTGCGTACAAATATTGCCCTCTAATGGCTGATGAGTAAAAGCAGGGTAGGTAGCACCTAACTCAGTCCTTGTAGCTACTTTAATGTATATATATAATTTTTTTTTAAAACTAAAGACCATATAATTTTAGACCTGCAACTTCACAGCCATTATTTTTATTTACTATTGGTGCTCTGTAACTCTCATTCCTCTGAGTGCTAGTATAGACCACATTGAGCAAAAATGCCTTGATTCACAATTGGTGGTTTTTCCAAATCTAACTGCAAAATTTTACCCCCAGCGAAGCCAGAACATTTGAAAATACAGATTGTGGCATGGGATTTGAAAACTTCTAAAAAGCTTCTAGAATAAATTAGAGATGGGAAATGCTTGCTTTTTTTTTTCAGCCCATCTCCCTGTCATAAACTGTTCTGTAGCAACTGTAAATACGTGTCAGAGAATTGACTAATTTACACCAAATGTTTGTAATTTAAGTCAACGTTAGGAATTTTTCTCTGATCAGTAGGTTTCAGGGAGAGTGGTAAAACACATGGCTCTCTGCAGTAGTATATTATTCCTCTCTGTGAGTGTTTTAGAGTGGTTCTAAAAAGCTATTAGCCATGATGCTTTTTTCTAATTAACTCTATATCACAGGGTTAGACAAATCACCCCTTAGTCTGGGCAACAGCTTTCAAAAATCATTTTTTATAAGTGGCAGTTTACAACTGTGCCATTCACAGATTCTGTTTCTGTTGTTTAAAACCAAATACCCCAGACTGTCTCTTACAGCACTAGGCTTGCTGCATGATGCTGCTATTACATAAATTAAATGGTAGAAGAGCATCCTTCTGTGAGATCATTGGGCATATTCTTCCATGTGGACCGCCGCACTGTGCTAAACTGGTGAACACAGCTGATCTTTGGAGGGATGCCTGGGTCTACTAAATGTTTTTAAAAGCATACTTTGCAGAAAGCATCACCTTCATGTTCATTTGCTTAAGAGGAGCAGTGGTTGCAGAACACAAATTTGGAAGAATTAAACGTAGACAACTTGGACATTCTCAGACCAGAGAGAAAAACAGAGAGGGGCGATTCGATGATTCAGGTCCAGGGACTCTGAGGAACAGCGTTATGGAAGTTCTCAGCCTCAGCTTTAGTTGATAATTGTTTTGTACTAGAGAAAAAAGCTTAACTAGAAATGAAAGGCTGTCCTTCAGAATAGCTTGCAGTGACAAGTGAGGGCACCTGGAAGTGCCCTCCTGGAAGTGAGGGCATCTAGAAGACATGGAAAAGAGGGATGTGACTCTGTCCCTCACATTCCAAAGCAAATGCTCCCAGCACAGAGCTCAGCAGCAGAACCTGACATTCCCTCCCAAACCACATGAGAAAAGATGCAAACGACACCTGAATTCATGTAGTCACTCTAGGATTCTGACTCTCTTTCAGTGTCACCCCTAGGTTTTTTGATTCAGTGACACTGTCTTGCAGTCTGTGTCAGCAATCCTTGTCCTTGTCAAAGAACAGCTTTTTTGTTTGTTTGTTTAAATCAATTATAAAGAACATCAAAACAAATTACAGGCATTTACCACTCATTCCTAACAACCCTGTTACCATTTGAAAACAATGGCCACAGAGTGGAAAACCGAAAGCCTACTCTTGTCAGCAAAGCCCTTTTTCCTTCTTTCTTGATCTTTGGGTCACACATCCTGGATTCCTCAACCTCCAGCCTGCTCATCTTCACACCCCGATTTCACCGGGGTCACTTACCACCTGCATTCCCATGTACACAAAGACATTTGTTGGACTGGGGTCTTGCTACCTAAACCTGTCATGCTACAGGTTTGCTTTCCCTCGTCACTCCAAATGTTTGATCGTTACCCATCAATGCCAAAAAGCAGGATATCACAAGGCACTTACACTATTATTTTTTTTTTAATTTAGATCTGATATGTGTTAACTTCAATAGTGAAAAGTAATACCAATAAGATAACATGAGTTACTTACAGGATCAGACGTTTTCTTGTTTATAAGTGGCAGCTTGGTCTCACAGCTCTGTGGTTTTAAAACAGCTTTATTATTGATGTTCTCTGGGTCAAGCATAATTTTCATAGCCATATCCAGCTGATGCTAAAATATATAATATGCATATTTTTAAAATAACTGTACTAGGACATAAGTGTTTATAAGCAGGAACTGGCAAACATTTATAAATTTGCAAAATGGTAATAAAAAGTCATGCTGTTTGACTCTCCCCACAGACGACTTAGCAAGGGACACAACGACGACCCACGTATATGCTTTTGCCAAAGTTTGTTCAATGCATTTCATTACAAGCTATGAAATTTCCCAATTTGTCCATCTTTGAGTTAAACTTTGAGTGGAAAGGACAATCAGGTTTGACTCACTTGATTAATATGGGGAATTTGTGAGTACCCTTTACCTGTGCTATAACAAATGTTCCATACACACCCTACCTACTGGGAGGGCGTTATATGTACTTTCTTCCCCCAGATGATAGTAAGAGTCCAATCTACCTTGGCCACGTTTGCCTGAGACTTAAATTCATGAGTCATTGACCTGATGGACCAGAACAGCTCCTTTGGATCGATTATGGCCCATTGACTTAATGCAAATAGAGCATTTTAAGTAAATGAGGAAATAAAAAAAATCCTTAGAGCAGTAAAAATTAAAACACAGTAGTTTCTTAACGTGCTGTTATCTGCAGGGAACGGATTCTACTATTTTGCTAGTAAAAATTATTATTATTATTATTTAAATCCTGCTGGACAGAAAAAGACTTTTAAGGTTTTACCTTATTATACAAAGTATCTAAAGCACATACTTTTTTCTATAAAAGCCAGAAGTGATGTTATAATTTTTTTCCAGTGGTGAACTTTCTTAAGTTGAAAACATTTTGGTTGATCTTAATGCCTGTGCTTTCTGTACACCTGGACCTGTATCAAGGGCAGTAGTACCTCCCAATACTTTCACTGCAGTAACATCATTAACTAGAGGCTGCATCAACCCGGGTTTATTTTCTGACCAACACCGAATGACAAAGCATCCTCCCACGGCAGGAATCAGCGTGTCACCAGAGAAGCCAAAAGAGCTGAAGTCACCGAGAGGAGCTGGGGCCCTGGCAGTGTATGAGCTTAATTCCCATTACGTGGAAGCAGGAATACAAAAAGCTCCTTTCCATAGTAAGATCCAACTAAACATGTTTCTCCAACTAGAACTCTCTGCTGATACTTCTGTTGTGCAAACAGAAAAAATAAATTTATGAGTATTCTAGTTTTTGACATACTAAATATGCCATAAAAAGTCTAAGAATCATTAGAGGTATATTTGAAGTATTAAACAATTGTATTACTTTGTGAAAGCAGCAAAAATGGTTTAATTTATTTATCTGCACAATATATCCTCTTCTTTTGATAGTAATTACAAGCAGATGTATCAACGAGATGCTCATTTAGATTTGGGTTTGTAAGAACAAAAGTTATTATCCAAGCCAATTACTCTTTTACCCACATGGCTGCACAGAAAGAGAAAGTTCAATTTTCACCTCATCAGTGATTTTGTGGTATTTATTTTATTACTATAACACACCACTGTACAGAAAGGAAACTGCTTGTGCTATTAAACAAGAATTGGAGGAAAATTGAGTACCTTCTCAATTAAAATAGGAGATGATTCACAGCGCAGGCTCCCCTCGCAGACTGATGGTGAAGTGATCAATGCTGCAGTGGCAGATTCCACTCAGCATAACAAGAATTTAAATGCTTAATAAAAAAAACCCATAAGCCCTGATAAAAGTTACTTTCTCAGCTCAAATATACAGCAGGTGATGATTCTACAATTGTGGGAGCTGATGCAGATGGTATCATGGGCCTCTTCCATCTACATGATCCATCAATCCGTATTATCCAAAGTCTAAAATTTAAGCTATCTTGAACCATCTTGATGTAGAACAAGAAAAAAGATGAGAACAGCAGGGCAAATATTGCATTATGACCAATATGATGCTCAAAAAGAATGAGAATTATTGTGCTCAATTATTAGCATGGAGTATACTGGAGTACATGGAACAGGCAGACGTGTTCAGTACAGTTAAATGGCTCAAATCTTGTTCTACTTCGATCCAAAAGTCATTTCAGAGTGGAGAGCATTTTTATCACGCAGTAAAGCCAACAAATCTGATCCACTCTAATTCTGTTGTGCAGATGCATGTGGTGCATGGTTTCATGGAGAGTCCAATTCCTCTAGAAATACACTACATCATACTAATCTGTGAAACAGTCTGTACTATCGCCAACTAAACCTCTATGTCCAGCTATTTATGTTATTTGCACATTCTAGACATCTCTGGAAACATCTTTCATTTACATCTTTAACTCGATTAATAATGAGAAAATAGTAACTTCCACTGTATATTCAGGATGTCACAGAAAGTATCAACTTCTAGAAAAAAACAAGAAAAAATCCAAACCCCAAACCAAAGCTGCACGAGCATCAGTTCAGCTGTTTTAAATTAGGCATTTTTAAACAAAAATAAAAAATAATTGAACTTACACACCTACCAGTTATGGATAACGCTGTCTTTTCAGCCATTGCTATACAGAGGCGTTACAATTATTGCATGAGGAAGACACCTCTTTATGGATCTCAAGTTTTATTAGAAGAAATCCAATTACACCAGATACCCCGGTGGGGAGAGGGGGGAGGAGGGGGACAGTGCTTCACAGTTCCTGCAACGAGCTAAATCTAGATTTGCAGAGTCTTACCCGGCTGCTGCTGCGACTCAGAAATACTGTATGTGTGAGTAAGCAATAATTTTAAGCCTATTCTGACACCTGTGGGCAAGCTGTTTCCCATATGACAAGTATTCTAGCAATACTTACGTGCAGGTAGCATCTGTGCTTATTTGACTCCAACCTCGTTTCATCCTAACTACTACAAGCACAACTTATGCTCCATTTCCAGCCTTGCACGGCGTACTGTGGACTGCAAAGCCCTCAAATATTACTGTGTGAATTATTAATTTCTCTCAGAAGCACTGTGAGTTGAAACATCGACTTCTCCAAGCCTACATAGCTGGAAATACCATCTGCGAACAGAAAACTACTCAGTTCTCTAACACTTCCTTTGAGTGGAAAGGAATTTTGAAAAACACCAAAGTATGCTTAAAAAAAAAAAACCAACCCAAACTGTATATAGCTACAAGGAAGGAGAAGACAGGAAGTAAGGAATCATAGGTGATAATTTCCCAGCTGGATTTCACAACTATTTAATACTAAAAGCTTTTTATGCCGGCATGCTGGGCACGTACAACAGCTGGCAAACCAGCACTGTTTGCCATTTCCTTTATAATGGGAAACTAGGGGTAGCTTGTGTGTCACTGGATATGCTTTTTGCAAGCAGATGCCATTGATATCAGAAATAAAGAGACAAAGAGAAAGTCAAGGCAGGACAGAGCACAGGCTCCCCTGTAAATGGTGCACACGAAGAGTTGAAAGACCACAGATAATACAGAGTTTACAGAGTAGCTGAACTCTGATAATCTTTTTTATCCTCACAATAAATGTATTCATATCGGACGGGATTGCAACACTATTGGGAAAAAAACCCAAAGATCTCATTGCATCTTATCCATCATTTCAAAATCAAGCAATATTTTAATACTACGTTACATTGGGATTTATTTTACAAACATAATCAGCACTGTAACTGTCAGGCTGCTCATCCTGGTTATCCCAATTCAAATAGCTTCAATCCCAAGCTTCTCAGCAGACTTAGAACTAGAGAGAGACTCTCCATTAGGTTCTGTCTCTCTCAAAATTTTATTGAATTTAAACAGTAATAATCCAAAATTGTAAAAATGGGTATTTTTCAATTCAGCTAATTATCTTCATTTGTTTCTAAAATGTAGTTGAGGGAACCACCTTGATCTCACCAGTCAAAATTCACAGCTTAGAATAAAAAAGCAAGACCACCCCAGTTACAAACATTTTAAGGCAGCTTTAAATGTTTTCACAAAGATTTAATTTATAAAAAGAGCAAAAAGATCAGATTTCAATGAAAAACCCTATATATGTCATATACATGAACAGAAATCGTTCCTCAAATTTAACATAAAGATTTGTATCTGTGCTCCCACTATTCCAATACACTGTTCCATTTTAGACTCACTACTTGCAGAATCACAGTTCCACACACAGTATTTGCAGGACTTGGACCTTACAGCTGAACAACCACCTGGTTTCAGAACTCTTTAACAATCTACTTGGGGGAAGGGAATAAAGAACAAAAGGCTTGTGGATGCACCTAGGATGACACTGAAGTCCTTCCTCTCCTACCTCTCAAACTGCTCATTCTACTGAGAATTTATGAGCACTTTCAGTCAGAGATGGCATCTCATCAAAAACTGAACCTGCGTGGAGTCAGAGCATAACATTATGGGATCAACTGGTAACATACAAGACACCAGCCTGCTCATTTAATGTGGTCTCTGGCAGAATAAGTAGTATGTTATTCCAGACCTGTGAACTTTGAGAAGGGCGTAGGGCTGATTTGCTGTATGCCTGGACTGTCACCGGCCCAACAGGCACTTGGGGTAAAACAAGCTGTTTCTGAGAAGCACCAAAAGGAAGGTCCCTGATTCGGAAAGAAACAAACAGTGAGGTTTTAAAAAATTACTTCCATTTTACTTAGTAAACCCAGACTGCTTCTATCTTGTTGAATCTGGAAGATTACTTGTTTAAATTCATATCTAGAAAAATAAAATTTATAAAAATCACAGGACCTAGCAGAAGGTTGCTGTAAGTACTTAGAACTACATTTAATTTTCCATGGTTTTTTTTTAACTTAACCAAAATAAAACCAAAGTAGCAAATGACCAAAATAACCTCATCTGGGCCAATACTCCCATTTCCTTTACAAGATTCTGCTACCACCATTTTCTGTCTTGCTACCTGAATTGTCTCTGTAATAAAGCAGCTGTTCCACTTACCATTCAGGGGGCTCTTTTGAATGTACTCCTTTATTAGTAGTAGAAGTAATAGTTAACGCTTGTCTGTTCATACCATTTAAATAATTTTCAGCATGTGTCTGTTAGAAGGAAAAAATAACGTTTAGACTATTACAAAGTTATGAGGGGCACTAAATTTATTTAACTCAGTCAATTTAGCAATCTAGATCCTCGCTTGACTGAAAAGTTGACAGGCTTTGTGGTTTTGTTGCACTAAAAGGGATCTTAGCTCTAAGTGAACTACTGGCTCCAAAACGGAATCTACTCCATTTTACTTACTCTCAGCCCAAGTTCAGCTCTTTTAGTTGCTGTATCCAGGTCACTAATATCCACGGTTTCTACATTTCCTTTCAAGCTGATATTTTTCACTTTGCCTTTAAGCTCATAAAGATCTTCTTTAACCTGGAAAGCAAGTTATGACAAAATCATACCCATAACCAAACTCCATGGCATTATGTAACAGGGTTTAATCCAAATTACATGTTTCCTAAATAGAGCAAAGAAACATATGCAACTCCCTATATTTCTGTACTTTTATAAAAAATACAAAGCCTATAAAGTCATTGATCATAGAAAACCTGAGGAAAAAAGTTCATTTTAAAAGAAATCCCTCCAAGCAATGGCAATAAACTTCAGGAGTGAGGTCCTTTGCCACAGAACAATCTTTCCTTACACCTTTCAAACATCTCTCAGCACAGATGACTTAACTCCGCAGGAATCTCAAGAGCGTTAATGAGGGACTGAACGGAAGAGGCCACCTGTGAGGACATCGTGTCAGCCTGCATCAAAAACGTATATTTACCCTGTGTTAACCGAAAAAGTTCAAGGCCTCACTACACTAATTTACAAGGCCCAAGCCCTGCTCCAAAATTCACCGCCGACGCCTCAGCCGGTCCCTCACGCAGGGACTGAGCCCTCCCGTCTCCTCAGCAGCAGAAGGCAGCGCCGCCCGCGCCTCAGCCGAGCTGTCAGGCGGCCTCCCCAGGGCAAGAGGGGTCCCGCGGGGGCTCGGCTGCCGGGGAGGGACGAGGCCGGCTCGGGAACTGCCCGGACCCACCTGCACCAGGTCAGCTCCCGCCTCCCGCCCCGGCTCCACCGGGCCGGCCATGGCGGCTGCCTCCCTCGCCCTTAGCAAC
>VZTM01022389.1:225072-265421 GCA_013400555.1 Jacana jacana
CGCAGCTGCAAGGCCTCGGCCTGACAGCTCCGCAACCCCCAGGCCAGGCCCTCAGGAGAGCCCGTACGGGCTCTCCCCTCACGCACCGTCCCCTGAGCGACCGATCCCTGTCAGGGCGGCCACCCGGTCTCCTGCCTGCCCTCAGGCTTGTGGCTTTTAACCGCCTGCCCTTGAGGAAGGCCGTCAGGGGCCTCCTTATTGCTTTAAGGAAATAAGCTGTTTAAGAGCCAGCGTAGAGCCACGCGTTGTGTGTTTCGTACCCTGCGAGACTGAGGAGCAGGCGGTGTCATCACCACAACCCGCAGGAAAAAAGGAAGCCCCACATTCCAAAATGCTGGTACCTGCTGGCCACTTGCCATGTCATAAGTGCAAAGAAACTGTCCTAGGTTATACCTGGGCTAAATAATTTGAGAATGGCATTGAGGCTGAATGAGAATAATACCGTGTTCAATAAGAAAGAGCAGATTCATGGGACCATCAGGTTTGCTGCGAGTCATTTTGGCCTTGTTTCCCTGGGACATGGCAGTGGTCCAGGTGGCCCCCAGAACAAGAAGAGGACACCAAACCAGAGTGGCTCAGGAGTACAGGCAAAGGGAAAAACAAACACAGATTAAATACTGTCCCTCTGGTTTCATCTTTCCATTTTTGAAGTGACAGACTGTATGTAGGAACTTCTAAAATTCCTGGTGGGTCTGAACTCTCACTTTACTCAGGCTTGCTTTCATGCATTACACTTTTCATTGTCCTGATGCAGAAGCACAAAAAAGGAAAGGAAAGCAAAAATATTCTTCCTTCCCACAGTTGTCAGGATTAGGTAGATTAAATTTACTCCATCTCAAATGCGTAACATCCATTCTGCAGAAAGTGGTCTTCTTGGAGCCCAGATCCCCTTTTTATGGCTTAGAAAAGGGAACAGGAGTGTAAGACCTGATAGTAGAAAACACTTTGGTGGAATTTTTAGTAATTCTAAAATCAGGGGGATTCCAGGGAGAAGCTGTTTAGATCTTGGCGGTTTTGCCGTTACAACTTGCTAGTACAGCCTTGCTTTTTAGAGAACTGTCACAAAGAGTTTGATGTGCATGCTAAGAGATTCATAACTTACCGAAAACCCCACTCCCTTTTCTGGGTTTGTGTTCAACTCTTTCTGAGTAAGACCTTACTCGGGACCTCATAAAGCAGAGGGCTGCCCCCAGGGATTGACTCCCCCCATCTCATTAAACCACATTTTGAAACAAGAATACTCCCTTCATCTCATTAAAACATACTTTGAAACAAGAATAACAGCACCCCACCCCCCCCAGTCAGAGGTTACTCTGCCAGGGCAGCTGCATTGAGTTATTTCAGGATTCTCTATCCAAAAATGTAATTATTGGTTGTTGCTTATTTCTGAGGAAATCATAAGCAAATGGGAAGGAATTATTCGAGGATTCTGTAGGTTTCCTTTTACTATTTTTCATAGTGAAATTAAAGCATGAAAAAGAAAGGTGAGCAAAAAGCTTACAGAAATGCTATTTAATATGAAAAAAGTCCTTAAACTTAACTTCATATATCTATCTTTTTAAATAACACTCATATTGAAATGTCTAGACTTCCACTGTTTTCCAGTTACCACAATTGGAATCTTATAGTCTTTGTGTCCTCTAATTGGGCTGCTTTTCAAAAGACCTTCCTCAAAGAATCAAGATCATTTACTGCAATAAATGCCATGAGAACGTTAAGTTCCTGCTTTGTGTTACCAGTGAAATTGCATCAAATCCAGAAACAAACTGTGAAACATTCAAGGACACGCCAGTAAGATCAAGGCAGCCACGGCTGGGCTGAAGGCTTTTGGTGGCTTGATGCAAAATGCTGGTGTGAGTCTCAAAACTTGTGTTTTTACAGCATGAAAACGTCACACCAGATTAAAGGCCTTATTTGATGATGGTTTAGCTCAATGCTGAGAACAGGACCGCTGTATTAACACCCCAGAGGCAGTGCAGTGTTTGAGATACAGTGTATGTGGTTAAATGTTCTTGAGTCTATAACAGAAACAAAGCCTTTACCAGTTTTACCACTGCTTTTGCCCTTGTGTTGCTGGATTTTCCCAATACATGCTCTTTTTAGGCAAACCCATTTTAGAAGTAGAAACAAGCCCCTTAGAGTGTTCACTGTTCAGAAGTGTACGAGAACCCATTTCTGTTGCCTCCCAGAACTTTCCAGACCAATTACAAGGCTCTTTGCAGTGTTTTCATCCTGTGAAATAGGAAATGGCTCAAGGATGAGAAGAATATTGTGGTACATTTGCTAGATATATTTTTTATTCTTTCAAGTTTCCGTGGGATGCTCTCAGTGCTCTCTTTCATTGGATACTCTTGCAAAACAGAGCTATTTAAAATGCACAGCACAGGATTGGCTCTTCTTAGATACATAAATCACAAACTGAAAGAGCAAATCAGATGGGGTTAGTTTTTAAAAACGCTGGCCAGCAGATAAAATATTGCCTGACATGATTATTCTTTTCCCCTCCTTTTTGGTGTTTACCACTCCTCTCCTCCCCCACAACCTACGTCTGAGTCCTCTCTACTCCTTGTGTAATTTGCAGGAGTATTTTTTATGGTGTATTCCACCAGGTGGCTCTCAAGGCCCAGAATGTTAGAACTACTCGGTGTACCTAACAAGAGGACTTGGCATCATTTAGGGCACTGTAGAAAACTGAATTCTCTTCCTATTACATGTATTCAACCTGAAAAACACTGGGAAGAGTGATCAACACCTTACTCCCTTTGAGGGAAAAAAAAAACCCACCAAACTGGTTCAGAAATGCTGTTTGGTCCCTAACTTCAAATAATGCAGTGGAGGTAAAGGAGCTTCTATTGCTGCCAAGTGCTTTTATACAGAAACACAGAACACTGAAATATAGCCCGTCTTCATTAGCATTCTGCAGTTATTAGTAAGATTGTAAAAGTTATTTCACTAAAATAAGTATCCAGCATTAGCAGTTCCAGTATTTCTTAGAGGACCTTGAACTCTACGTCGTGTTTTTGAGTGACACTGAGTGATGTTTCTTTGTGGCATGAGCTTTCCCACGCATGCTTTTAGGACTCTTTAAGGGTGATGCGTTTGGAATCCGTTTGCATTCCTGTTATCCAAATAAGCCACTTCTGCTCCATGAAAAGGCCAGCTGATTAAGTTAGCCCAGTAGCCTACCTTACTGGTGTGGTCAAAGAGTGAGTCAGTTGGTTTTCCAGGCTCTTTGGATGGCAAACCACTGACGCTTTCAGTGGCCAGGGAGTTTAAAATGAAAAATGAGTAACTCACTGGAGATAAGTTTGACAAGCCATCTACTTTTTGTCATATTAACTTTTAAGACATCTATTCCCATAAAACATAATGGGGTTTATTCTGATGAATATTCTCTAAACTAGACATGAAACCATTCTGGCTGAATTGACTTTTTCCATTAAAATACTGGCTGTCTTGGAAAGAAATTTCTGGAAACCAGAGGTAGCAAATGTAACCCTTAAAACCAGTTCCACCATGGAATATGGTTTTGACAACTCAGTTTGGGTGGCAGCACATGTTTCTTTTGTAGTCTCTGCTTGTTCACACCGAAAGCCAAAACCTAATTGGTCTGAGGGACTTTTTGTGGAAGAGAGCTGCTCACAAGACACCCAAACTGCACTTGGTTTCCTGCCAGCAGCAATCAGGCTGTTTTGTGGTAACCTGTGACAACCCTACGTGCAGGCTGAGCCACAGCAAGTCCCAAGCCTTTCACAAAGTTCCTGCAACCCTTTGAGTTTAGTGTGCAATGTCCATTTTTACTAGGAGAGAAATTTCACAGGGGATTGGCAAAATCAGAAACACAATGGGATGAAAGAAAACGGCTTGAAATACAGGAATGGTAGCATGTAATAGGAAATGGGACACATCCTCATTCTTCTAGGAGTACTTTGAGGCCTAAATTTGTCCATGAACGCTTTTGTAAGGAAAACAAAACACAAAGCAAATGTGAAAGTTCTTTCATATCAGCTTTTGGAAGTCTTTTATAAGTAATTCTTTCCTTTTGTATTCTTGCTCAGGTGCTCACTTCACTGCGTGTCTTTTGAGCTAGATTCCTTTCGCCTCCCTCTTCTCTTCCCTTTGGCTTTGAGTCTTATTGCTGATCTGTGTTTCAATAATTTCTATGGGCCCCTTTATTCTTAGCTTCTTGTGGTGTTGACTTGCAATTCCATTAGCTGAGAACTGATTTTTATTTAGTTATTTATTTTTAACTTGTGAAAACACCAGTGAAGGGATATTCATACAATATTTTATATAGCATTCAAAACTCCAAACAAAACATCTGTTGTCCAGGGTAGAAAATTATGATGATTATGCCTGCATTTGAAAAAAAGCCATGGAACAGATACTTCCAGAAAGAAAAGATGTTCCTGTGTTTTGGATGTGCAGAGTCTCATTATCTGCCTACTTGGTTCCTCTCCAGGTTACTATAATTTTGTCACATTTATATGTAAGCAGAGCAAACCCAACCCCTACTGCCTCTAATTTAAAAGAAACTCCTGGTCTGGCAGCACTTTGCACCTATTGAGAGTCCTATTTACCAAAGATACCAAACCAAATTATACCACATACAGCACTTAACATCTAGTCATTCTTAAAGCTCCAGTTTTATAGCAGGACACACACACACACACCAGCTTTTAGAATAAATAGAATATAGCATATGTACATGAAACCTATAGATTTTGTGGAGTGACTTGCTGTTATTTGATGAGCTCTTTTACTGATTACTTAGAGTTTGGGTTTTTTGAAGAGTAGACTTGGTGTATTTGTATAGCCTAAATTGAAAAGCTGGAGTTTAAAACTGAGAGTTTATTTTTGTGTTTTCCCAAAAGATGGGTGCGTGGGTGTTTGCTTCGTGTCAGTTGAGTGTAACACCAGCAGGAGAGAGATACCTGCTGCAAAGTGACTGGGGTACACTGTGAAATGTTTTCCTCCTTCAGAAACTCAGACAGGAGATTTCCCCCCAGCTTTCTCTTTCTGAAGGTGAATTTCTCTCTCTGATTCTGTGTCCTTCTCCTCCTCACTGCTGCAAATAGTCCTTGTAAATAGTACAGCTCTCCTCCCTGCTGCCTTGTGCTCCACACTCATTCTAGTTAAGTTTCTCAGAATTCAGTCAGTTGCAAAAAAAACATCAGAGCTTTTTATGGCAATCTTTGCAATGAGTTTTTCCTGCCTTTTCATTGATAAGACAATTTCAAATCCATTTGGAGAAGTTCCAGCATCTCCAATGCATTGTCTCTCATTACCTTTAAAATACAACCCTTAAGATCTTTTGAAACCTGTATACTTTATTTTCTTTATTAACTCTTCTTATGCTCAAATAAATTCTAGGTGACTCAGTCAATTTAATATGTAATTGACCTGTGTTATAAAGCATCCAAGATAAAGTGTTCCTTTCCAGTGAGGTATAAATTGGATGCTCTGCTTCTGACTATAATTCAACTCCACCAGGTGGCTGTCACGCTATGAGAGTGTACCACCAGCACATGAAGGGACAGTGTTTAACATTATGTTATCAAATCACTGCCTTGGGTTTTAATTGTCAAACTCCTACATGGAATTTATTGGGATTTACAACTGAATTTTAGTCACTTGAATCATTTTTCCATTAGTTCCCTTCAGGTTTTGGTCACAGTCAGATAGTTTTTCCACATCTGAATGAACACACAAGGTTTGTTTCTGCTGTGATAAAGTTGAAGGCTACCACTTTAAATGTCATTTCCAGGAAAAAAAAAAGCTTGCTTCCTGAAAAGCTTCTGTTCTGTGTTTTATTTCAAAAGCTAGAAAATAAACTCTTTTGAAACTAAACTCTTGGAAAAAGCCTCTTGAAAGCTTAATAATAAACTCCAGGACAAAGAAAGAGAGTTGAATTTGTAATGATCTTAAATATGCTGTTTTGTTATAGTAAGTAAAGATGGCTCTGTATCAGCATTGTGCCAAGCTTCTCTAGACAAACTATTTTCTTGATGCTGGTTTTATCATCAGTCTCCTGCATTTTCTTTTACCCAGGTATCACAGGAAGAGATGACCTTACCGTGGGTGCGACTACAAGTGGAGGAGTGAATTTCTACCCCTGGACAATAGATAATAAATACTATTCTGCAGATATTTACCTCTGCGTAGTGCCAAACACGTTTCTTGTTACTGGAGACATTGCTGAATCTGTGCAAGCATTTGTTGTGTACTTCGACAGCACAATAGTAAGACTCTTCTCCCTTCATTATCTTGCTTTATCTGTATGACATAGTTGCCTTGTCATGGTGATAACCACAAATTACATTCTTTTCATCTTGTGCCATCCATCCCTTTTAGGCTGTTCTATTAATTGTCAGTAGATCAATGTTAAATTATGCCTGCTATCAATGGAAGCAGTTTCTTTCCCTTATACTACCATACTGCAGTGGGAAGAGAGGTTTTCAGCATGCAAATACGCCACCAAGTTAGGCAAATCCTCCTCCAGTCCCCCACCTCCAACTTTCCTCCTGGCTGATGCTGGTTCAGAAAGGCTGCTTTAGGACAGCCAAGGATGACAGAGCTAAACACGAGATTCAGTGCTGTCATTTTACCCAAAACTGTTTCGACTAAGCTGGCAGCCGTGAAAAACAGTGCTTTAGTAAAAGCCAGAAAGATTCTGAGATTAAAAAAATTCTAAATCAGGAACTGCTTTTCACCACAGATGGGAAAGGGCACATACCACACATTCTGCAGAGATATAGAATAAACTATAATATATAACTCAGAGTAAACTAGAGCAATGGGAGTAGTTCACCAGCCTCCATAACATCCACTTGACCATGGGAGATGGAATAGCTGCACCTTAAACCCCAGATATACTTAAAATTAAATACTTAGATTAGCCCTGAGTAAAAAAACCCTTTCCTAATCTACACTAGGATTGCATAATTAATATTAAACATGAAAGGGAAGTTGAAGGCAATAGGATTAACTCATCTCTAAGGTAAGTCAAGAATCAGAAGGAAGTTGTGTGTAGATCAGCCTCTCTGATTAGAAAACAAGTGTCTTAAATGCACTTGATATGCCGACTAGAGTATTTCCTTACTTCATTTTATTTTAATAAATTCTAATAATAAATCTAATGATTTAAAACCTAAAGTATGAGGACGTAGTCCAAGGAGTTTGGGTTTTTTCCCTCCATTTAGGAATCTGGACTCGATAGCGTCTCTGAATGGCTTCCCCTGACAGAAGAGTGGTTACCAGAAGTCATGATCCTGGTTTGTAACAGAGTGTCTGAAAATGGTATGAAACCCAAAGAAGTTCCAAGCTGAGTTAATTAACCTTACATAATAATTTATTTTCTAGTTAAATCAACACAATTGTTTCTCAAAATGTCTGTGTGAGACTGGGCTTGAGATTTGATTGAGAAGAACCAGTTTACACCTGTGACCAGGAGCAGAAATCTTAAATCTGTTTCAAACTGAATCAGAATTTTACAAACTTGCTTAAAACGAGCCGTGTCCCATGCTTAGTGTGCCAGCATGCACTGCAAGGTGTTCATAGTGATGCATGATCCTCTCCAGTGAAGAACGAGGGTGACTGTTGGTTGCTTAACTACAGTGAAAAGTGCATTCATCTTTTTTGACCGTTTATACATTAAATACACACATTTGCTTTGGTTCTGGATTAGTACATGCAATACAGCAGCAAGCACTCAGGTGCAGATACATCCCTGTAACTTAATTCAGATTCAAACCTGGAGTTAAAAGAAGTCTTGATTCGCTCTGGCACTTCAGTTATATTTCCCTTTCAGTACCCACTGCAAAGCCATTTGATTTCATGGTATTTGACAACAAAACAAAAAAAAAGCCCAAACCAAAATAAAAAACACAATTCAAAGGAGGAATCTGTTTAACTGGAGTTTCTGGAATCAGACTCAAAGTGAGTGGGGGACCCATGCCAGCTGCTGTATACTTCCCCTCAGCCCCCCAGAATACAAGCCAGAATAAGCAAACACCTTTGAGGGAGTAAAACGTAGGTAAAGATTCAAATGCAGCTATTGGTCTCAAATGTGTTAAGTTTAGTACATGTTTTTTTGTTTCCCAACTGTAGGTGTCAACAGACAGAAAGCTCAAGAATGGTGCATCAAGCACGGCTTTGAACTGGTAGAACTTAGCCCCGAGGAACTGCCTGATGAAGACGGTAGGACTCCCACTTCTGTATTAGTTTTTTTAGAATGAAAGAACACACCAAAATATCTTCTAAATAATTGCAAGGGGCATAACTTGATGTGCTATGTTATTACTGCATGGAATGCTCCCAGTTGGTGAGGCTTAGCCTCAGCTATAAAAGGTCAGGAGGAGGAGGTGGTTATTTCCTCCAAGAAATTCCATTTGTCTCCTCCCAAATACAGCTGCTGTTTATGTAGCACCTACATAAAAATAATATCTGCTCCTTTTTCTGGCACTAATCCAAGACTGCACTGGTAGACTAGAAGCATTTACATTTCACTGTGGAAATAAACCTAAAAAAACCCAGAACCAGAGAGATGCACCAGGGCAGGAAAAGTCTTTATCTTTTTAAAAGAGATTTTAAAAACTATTCTATGTACCAGGAGAAAATAGACATTATTCAAATGGTGACAAGACAGGCTGAAAAGAGGAGTTTGTTGAAAACATTTTAGAATAGCACACAGTGTTACACAGGAAATAAACCAGTTTCAAAATCACTGGCTGACCACATGTTTATAACCAGAAAAAAACCCATCGAGCAAAGTCAGAAGCGTGAGGTGTGATGTTCCACTCTTGAAAAGTGACGGTGCACTTCCGGACAGCCTTATCACCATCAGCCTTATCTCCTCACTTCAGTGATACAGGGAAAAGAAAAGAAAAGAAAAAAAAAGCTTTACACCTTTAATAGAGCCAAAATGAGATAACCAGCCCCGTTTCCCGGCTGGAGCGGAATTAGTCACTAACATTTGCTCTATTTCAGGTTCACCAAGTACATAGCTGTCACCAAAAATAATTTGGTCAAAAGGTCTTCTGAGCTGGAACTCAAGTTACTCCCCCTTCAACCCTTTTAAAGGCCTAAATTAAAATTATATTTTGAGTAGCTAAAACCCCCTTTTCTCTCCCCCTGCACCCCACCACGTTTTCAAAGATGCTTTTCTTTTTGGCCCCTTGTTATTCAGGGAGGCAGGGATGCTCCTATTTCTGATTTCTAGAAACCAGGACCATTGGAAATTGGTATCCTTTAGACAAAAGTTCTCTTATGAAGTGCTTCAAAAGGAAATGCTAGTAACATTAAGTCAAAGGTTTTTTGCTGTTGAAGAATTGGTGTAAAGAACCAGCTATTTACTATTTAAATAATAAACCAATGGGAATAATAAAACAGTATGTTAATCTTTAGAGTATTAAAATACATGTTCTTTCCTGGATTTTTAATATGATAGTTGATACACTGTGACTCATGCACAGAAAAAAAAACCCAAACATTCCAGTAAGTAATATATTTACCCCCTAAACATGCTGTATGAATTACAGAAGCTAAAAGGGACACAGTAAACATGCTGGGCCAGTGTCTGTTTAAAAATGATGACATTTCTGGCAGTTTATCAGAAGTGAGCTGGAGCTCTTGCTGCACAAACAACTGCCTGACGGCACAGCAAGGACAGGAGCTGTACACCCAGACTCCTGATAATGACTCTGATACAAAACCAAACAGCAGTGGTGTAGAGGGCAAAAATATTTGCTCTAAGGGGTCACAGACAGCTTGAAATTCACTTCTAAAGGCAGTTTCAATGACTGTGCCTGTCCCTGAGTCATCCTCAAGAAGTCTGATTTTTAAGCAATTACATTTTTGTATCCAAAGGTGGTTTGTGTTTTCTTTCCCCTATTGCTTTGTGAGACCTGCACAAACGTGGGAAGCTGACTAACCTCAGGAAATGGGAAAACTGACTTTATACAAAGCGGTGTCAGATCTAGTCAGTAAATAAGCTTAAGTCCAAGTAGTGCTTTCCCTAGGCTTTCAAGTTACTGTAGCTCACAGGGTTGCTGGAACATTGGGAGTTAGACGTTGTAGAGAGCTTCATAACAATCATTTTCAGCTTTAACAAGCATCACACCTTTTAAAATGGTTCTCTGAAGTTCTTTACTTTCTAAAAGGAAGGAAAAGCAATTCTAGCATCTATCTTTGTGCCCTTCAGCATTCTAAAATATCTTGGGGTACAGAATGCCTTGCTTTTAACAGCAGCTTAAAAATTGCTTATTACTATTAAATTTGCTTGTATGTTATTTACCAGTGTAGGCCTCATGCTAAATATTTAACAAAACCCCACACAGGATTTAGATCTCTACAAGAGGCTGAGAGCTCACAGTTCATAATACCTGAGAGCAGACACAGAGCAGTAAGGCGCTGATTGAGATTTGTTTGGTCTCTCATGAAGCAAAGGCTGTGCTTTCTAACAAAGGCATTTCTGTCTATTGCTGTAAGATAACACAGGCGTTCAGACACACACACCTCCGTGGCGATTTTGGGGCTAGTTGTTAAAGAGTGCAACCTCTTTGTCCTTTGGTTCAGATGATTTTCCGGAGTCCACCGGAGTGAAGCGAATTGTACAGGCCTTGAATGCCAACGTTTGGTCCAACGTGGTGATGAAAAGCGGTATGTAACACGGGTCCCTCTTTGATATGAATTCTGGGGAATGCAGGCCTTGAGGGCTTAGTGTTTTTAACCAAAGTCTAAACCGAGCAGCTCCAGTGCTGCAGCCCCTGTGTCAGTACAGAAAACTGCAACACTTGTAAAGCTTCCCCGTGGAGCAGTAGGGTTTCAGGTACTGCTTCCATTGTCCCCTCATGCACAGAGACATTTACAGGTAGTGGAAGAGATTTATTCCCATTTCATTATCTGTTCCCTCTGTACTTCAGCTCGCTGTCTGCCAATAACTTGAGGTTCAATATTCTGCTAATTCTTCAAATTCCAGTGAAAAAGGAAAGCTTGTTCCATCAAACTCTAGCAGCACGTGGCTAGTCGTTACGAGCTTGGTCTAAGAACTGATACCCAGTTTGGTGTAGAACTAGTAAGTGTTAAATTCTGAATTTGTTAGTTTTTTTAAAGAATATTTGAAACAGGGATGAGAACAGCAAGTGCAGAGGTGAGATTTGGCAAAGTGCATTCGGGAGTCCATAGCAGGCTATACTGAGTGTCACAAGAATGACTGTCTTCCCTGCAGAAAACCCCACCTGACTACACGGAACCCACAGAAGTTTTTGGAAAACGGTGCAAAAACCAGGCAATAATTCCCTGCAGACAGTTGATTATCAGCTAGAGTTGGAATTTTGGAAAAAAACACTTTAGGTTTGGACTGGTTAGGAAAGGAAATGCTGGTGCTAGCCCAGAGTTACTGCAAGAGGAGATACTTCCATCTACTTCCATTTACGTCAGCTCTTTGAATTGCTTTGTTTTTTTAATGGAGCCCTTTGAGTATTTCTCATCCCACGACTGAATGAGGGTCTAACTTAGTGTAGTCATTCTAGAGACATGAGTATCCATTTGAGATGGTGTAAAGTTCTCTCACCAGAGCTAGAACAGTTTTCTTAGCAGCGTGTTTCCTGCCTCTGACAGATGCCGTGTTACAGACAAGAACTTAGTCACTGTTCAGTTCTTGGGGGAAAATTCTTGTGCATCATTAGTGTGTTCTGTAAAGGTCAGAATCCTTGAAAATCCAGTTTTTTTGATCTCTTCAAAAGCATTTTGATCCTCTCAATAAGCATTGATGCTTATTACTACAAACCCCTTAGGAGGTGAGCTATATTTGGAAGCTGTTGCAGCCTGACTGTGCCTTCAAAGGAGATTGTTGAGCTCATTTTACTACCTGGAACATACCTTTTGTTTTCAACTTCCCACTGATTCTGGAAACTGGCCACCATGTAAATCAAACTTTACAGAATCATGGAATGATTACAGTTGGAAGGGACCTTAAAGATCATCGAGCTCCAACCCCCTGCCCTGGGCAGGGACACCTCCCACCAGAGCAGGTTGCTCAAAACCCCCTCCAGCCTGGCCTTGAACCCCTCCAGGGATGGGGCAGCCACAGCTTCTCTGGGCAACCTGTTCCAGGCTCTCACCGCCCTCACAGCAAAGAGGTTCTTTCTGGTATCTAATCTAAACCTCCCCTCTTCCAATTTAAAGCCATTACCCCTTGTTCTGTCACTGCATTTCCTGACAAAGTGTCCCTCCCCAGCTCTCCTGTAGGCTTTTCTAATGAATTTAGTATTTTTTACCTACACCTTCTGGCCCTTTAGAAGCCACGCAGTCATCCAGTCACACTTCACACGAAGGATTTTCACAGAGTATATTTGTGTAGTAGTAAAGGCTTTGAGTGCTGTTAAGCACAGCCATCTAAAATGCCAGTGTCACAGCACCGCCTGACTTCAGCTGTTGGCATGAGAACTCATGAGAATTCAACTTAGGGACAGAGCACAAATGACTTTTTTCAAGTACAAGCATTAAACCCATATTATTTTAAGGCGTTTTACCTTAAGCCCAAGCACAGCTCTTAGGTTGTGAGGTGGTTGTCACACACCTACTAAGAAAATTCTTGACCTTTCAATTTTCCTCTCTAACCGTTAAATACACCCATTCTCACACCAGTTCATAAAAATAGCTATTAAATATAGCAGAGATGAATTACAAACCTTTTCAGGTGCAATAACACCACAGGCTTGGGGAGTAAATGAAGTGGCATTGTCTCTACAAAAAGAAAATGAAGCAGCCTTACCTGAGAATCTCCAGGGGGCAATCCCCTCTTGTAGCTGGTGTAAAGTTGTTGGTTCTCCACCCCCCAGGGCTCACTTCAAGCTGAGAATCAGGTGTTTCCCTTTCCCTTGTGCTGAAGGGCACAAGTAATTCATCACCTAAAACGTCTTCTTATCTCTCCCTTACAAGAGCAGCAGTAGCTGACTGAGGAGAGCAAAAAAAGGAATGATTTACTGCCCTCTAGAAAGGGCTCCTTACCTCCTTCCCTGCTTAAATACGTGCTCTAGTGATCCCAGCTGAAGCTGGTTATCTGGGGTGGGGGCTACTAATTAGCCTGGCTCTCTTTGCAAAAGATTAACCTGATTTAGGGGGCAATTTAAACTTAGTCACTTAAGCAAATTATGACTTTTGACTTTTTAAATTCCAATTCTCTGTGGAAGCCAGGACCACCAAGTGTCAGCTAGAGAGATCATGGAGGAATAGTAGATAATAGTAGGTGGACTAGTAAGAAGAGTAGGTGGAATTTGCTATGAAATGACCGTTCCTTTGCTGTGAGAGGAACATACATGAATCTCAAGGCCACACTCGGAGCCCAGCGTGCAGGGGCTCCACAGCTCTTGCTGCGTGATACCTGCGAAACTACGTGGACTCCATCATTGCAATAAGCAGAGTGAGATAATCTTTGGCTCTGATGCTGTAAGAACACTGTGTAAGGCATCACCCACTTCCTGAATTGCACCCAGAAGTTGAAGTCAGTTTTGCATCCAATAAAGAGGGTTTATAGGAAGGCTTTTCGAAGGGTGTGCCCGCCACCGAGTGTTATGTCTGCCGCCTCCCTACCCACCCCGCCAGAAACAAATAGCTGCTTTCCAGAGGTCCCTGCTGAGGATCCCAGTTTCTTTCTAACTGGGGCAACGTTTTTCATTACGCTGGCTGAGGTTATGTGTATGTGGCTGTGGCAGGGATGGAGCCACTGTCATTTCTCTGTACAGGATGAACTCTGACTGTAGGTGGGAGAGAGGGACAGGATTAGGTCACTCCGTCCACCCCTCTGCCAACGTGGGAATGTTCTCTCTCGAGTACATTCTGGACTGCAATCTCCTATCCAGCTTCAGATGACTCAGGAATTGGCTAAATGTCAATCTTTACAGTTTCCCAAAAGACAGCTCTTTGCTCAGCTCGCTGAAACTCGGGGAAGCTGCTTTGGTTTGGGCTGTAATTCCCAATCTTTTATCCCTCAACTGCCCGTCAATTCAGCTGTTGGACTTTGCGGGCTGTCACAGGTCTCACTACTGAGTATGTTTAAGGCAATTCACTCGCCTGAACTGATTCACTCCTTCCCACACCGCTGGTGAGTGATCTGTTAAAGCAGTAAAACTGTATAAAATGGAGCCAGTTGAAAAAAATACCTGCTGGGGGCTGGGGGGAGCCGGGAACGATGAGGGCTGGGACAGGCATTAGCCTGAGTACAGGGTGATGATTATTAAACAGGAAATGAGGTCTTAGTAATTCCCTAATGGAGATGTGTTTATGTGTTTTCTGGAGAGCTGATGGGTTTAGTTACACGTTCAACTCCTCAGAATGAGGTTCTGTATAAATGGCAGGGAACTTTGGACAGTGCATAAAAATGACATCAGCTCAACGTTCTAGTCTAGAGCTTAGTCATTAGTGTGATAATTTAAAACATGTTTCATTTAAAAGTAATAGTAAGCTTTCTTCTGGCACAGGTCATTGTTTCCTGGCTATTTGTAGTGCAAAACTTAATGTTTTTGTTTTTTTTTCACTCAACTAAAATACTAAGACTTTCAGAAAAATCTCCCAATTCCCTTTTGTAACGGCAAATATTCAGGACCCGGTGCAAGGGCAGCTGAAAGCACAGCTTAGGAAACAAACCACTTTGCAATGGCATCTGTTATGTGTGTATCTTTATTTTTAAAATAAAATTTAAAAAAATCCAGTTAGTTTAATTTAAAACTACTGTTCTGCATCTGTTAGCTGAGATGATTGTTTAGTTTTAGGTTTGAATTCACGGTTGTTTCGGTGGTTTTTTTCCCGGTTGGATTTTGAAAACACCATTGAAACAGACGGTAGGTTGGCAGCTGGGGAACGCCCAAGGCACCTTGCAGTGGGAAGAAACACGGGGTTCGATGGCTGGGTCCTTCCCTGGATTCTGAACTCGATGTTTAAAATCTGCCTTTTGCCATGACTCAACCCATTTAGAGAGCGCGTGTTTAAGCGAAGGCACTTGCTGCATTTCCTGTCTCCAACCACAAACTCGGTGCTGCTTCCCATGGCTGGCCAACCCTGGTTCACTGAGTGTCAGCCACAGCAAGTGCTGCTGCTGGATTTTGAAAACTGCCTGGTGTGGAGTCAGAAGACATTTGCCAGAGCAAACCCTAACCCAAACTTCAAATGACAAGAGAAAAAGAGCTCAATTCTCATGTGTCTTACACAGCCAGTCCTCATCGGTAACACTTAGCAGTGAATGTCATTAATACAGTTTAAAACACCCTCGGAGATTATGAAAATTTTCTGCCTAAAATACATTTTCAGGTGCAGTGACACAGCTTGACAGGGTGTCTTCCCTGAAATATTCCCTTGTCCCATCTGGTCAGTTAGAACCCCTTGTGATAATACCCCACCTTTGCTCAAACTAACGTCTGTTTTGTTTCCAGACAGGAGCCAGGGCTTCGGCCTGCTCAGTACATTAGCGGGTGCGAACTGCAGCGTCGGGTCAGAAGAGAACCAAGACACAGAAGTAAACAGTAATTCCTATTTCTTGTTCTCTGCTCAAACTGGTTCTCCTGTTGCTCTTTCCTGTTGTGATGCTTGGGCTGGTGGTGGTGGTGGCTTTCTCCTTTCCCCTTCCTTTCGGAAGGGATGCTTCGCAGCCCGGTGCAATCTGTTTTAAAGGAAATACTTCTGAAGTGTGAACAAAGGTCTGCGATTTTCGGACCAGTCCTCCCCAGGCAGTTGTTCCCAGGAGCTGTTGCCTCGTGGCTGTGACCTTGCTGTTTGCTAGGATCTGGCCTCAGAACTCATGGTTTTACCTGGAAATGTCTGATTGTGCTCTGGGTGTTGGGTGTTGATTGCACTGATTTCTGCACTGGGTAACTGTTTTACCCCGGACAACCCACTGGGGCCAAGGAAAGATTATTGAAAGCTCCATTCAAGGTGTTGTTTTTTCAGTAATATCCAAAACCAATGTTTTCTGCAAAACAAAAACTGTCACTTAACAGCGTTCTTTAAGAAGTAACAACGAATCTATGACAGAAAACGTTTATGTAATACCTGTGCAGTGTTGCAAAAGTGACTTTTCATTTCCCACGTGGTACAGGTTTTGCATGAGCAACAGCTGAAGGTAAAGAGTAAGTTTCTGAAGTCAAAACAGGAAGCACCTGATTTGCTGCTGGTGCTTTTTAGGTGGGTTGTTGGATGCTCTGAGACCTTTCTTTTTTTCCTGCCAGTCCCATCCATCACCGGGTGGAGAAGAATCCCGTTCCGGCAGCAGAGAGGATGGGGCGGGCACAGAAAACCTGCGGGTTGACAACGCCGTAGGTGAGCTCGTTCCCTGTGTGGCAGATCTGTTGGAGTGGGCTGGGAAATTTCCCCATCACAGACTGATACAGGGTTGGAAGGGACCTCTAGAGACCATCTAGTTCAACCCCCTGCCAGAGCAGGTCCACCCAGAGCAGGTACCACAAGAACATGTCCAGGTGGGGTTTGAATGTCTCCAGAGATGGAGACTCCACCACCTTTCTGTGCAGCCTCTGCCAGGGCTCTGCCACCCTCACAGCGAACAAGTTCCTCCCCATGTTTACATGGAACTTCTTATGTTCCAGTTTGTGTCTGTTCCCTATTGTCCTGTCCCTGGGCACCACTGGAAAAAGCCTCCTGACACCCACCCTTGAAGTATTTCTGGGTGTTGATCAGATCCCCCTCAGCCTTCTTTTCTCCAGCCTCAAAAGACCCAAGTCCCCCAGCCTTTCCTCAGCAGAGAGATGCTCCAGGCCCCTCATCATCTTGGTGGTCCTCTGCTGGACCCTCTCCAGCTGTTCCCTGTCCTTCTTGACCTAAGTGCCCAGACCTGGTCCCAGTGCTCCAGCTGGGGCCTCCACGGGGCAGAGCAGAGGGGGAAGATGACCTCCCTCTACCTGCTGGTCACACTTTTCTTGATGCCTCCCAGGATGCCATTGGCCTTCTTGGCCACAAGGACACATTGCTGGCTTACACTCCTCCTGTTGTCCACCACAACTCCCAGGTCTTTTTCCTGCACGTATTGTGTATACATCTACAAACATCTTTCTAAGAATAAAGTTTGAAGCGTTATGGCTGCAGAGAAACCTCAGTAGAGTTTGACCCAGCGGGAGGTGAACGAAGCACACTCTGCTTGGGTCGGTGCTGAGAGGTTCAGGTGGTTTACACTACAGCTCCTTAAATGATTGCTCCAGCCCAGGAGATGGGACCTTCTTACAAGTTGGATGTAGAGATCATCTAAAGGCTGGGTAGCAGAATCTCATGACTCTTCATTTACTCCATGGCTGTTCCTAAACAGATCATTTCATAATAATTGAGAAACTCTAAATATTGGATGAACTCAAACCCACTCCTGCAATGTACTGTATCGAAAGGTATGACCGCTGTAATGATGCCGTGAGCTGTAAGAGCAATCAGTAAATTGGATGTTTCTTCCCCTCCTGTAGGGGGTGGAATTCCTAAAGGGGATTTACAGATGTTTAAAAGAAGTTTTTTAATCAGAAAGGCTTTCACACCTGCTGATGCAACAGAGTAATGTACCTTAAACCAACCTGTCGGCGTGCGTTTCAGATCCCGTGTTAGATGTGGACATCCAGGAGTTAGCCAGCCTCACCACCAGGGATGGGGACCTGGAAAACTTCGAAAGGCTTTTCTCAAAGCTGAAAGAAATGAAAGGTAAAGTGCCCGGAGAGCGGTACCGAGCTCCCTCCCCTCTTCTAATCACTCCAAGGCATGAAAGGCAGTGTGTGATTTGGGAAGATTGTACCAATTCCTTTTCTCCCATCTGAGGTTGTTTATAAGTAGCTGATCTTTTCATTAATTAGCCCTTCATCTTGGTAATAGAATCTTAGAATCATAGAATGGTTAGAGAGGGAAGGGACCTTAAAGATCATCAAGTTCCAACCCCACTGCCCTGGGCAGGGATACCTCCCACCAGAGCAGGTTGCTCAAAACCCCCTCTAGCCTGGCCTTGAACCCCTCCAGGGATGGGGCAGCCACAGCTTCTCTGTGCAACCTGTTCCAGTGTCTCACCACCCTCACACCAAAGAATTTCTTCCTGGTGTCTGATCTAAATCTCCCTTTTTCCAATTTAAAGCCGTTACCCCTCTTCCTGTCACTGCACTCCCTGACAAAGAGTCCCTCCCCAGCTCTCCTGGAGCTCCTTCAGTTACTGGAAGGTTCTTGAAAGCGGCAGGAGTTGCTCAGCTGGCTGCTGTCACGCTGATTCCGTCCATGGTGACCTTATGCCACAGTTTTCTATAAAGAAACCTGTAACAAGAGCTTACTTTTTGACCCAAGTCATGTTCTCCACAGATAAAGCTGCGACGTTGCCTCATGAGCAAAGGAAGCTGCACGCGGAAAAGGTGAGATTCTGAAACCGGCATTGAAATGGTTAGAAAAGGGGTTTTCCTTTCTGAACCAACATAACTTCTCCTGTGGAGTTCCTCTTGTAAGAGTAGGAAGGACAAATCACGTGGCCCTGGGGAAGACTGGCTGGTGTCTCCCAGGAATGAAATGACCAACCTGGAATTTTTGAAACACTAGAAAAAGCTTTCAAGCTCCGTGACGTAAGGCCCTGCAGGCAGTGAGGGTGTGAGCTGGACTCCACTGAAGGCAACAGAAGAGCCTTGATCTGAAGGAAAACTGAGTCATGCCTTAATTAGCTCAAGCTTTCTATCACTTATGCCTTCCATGAACTCTAAATGACTGCCTTTGTGTTGAACTACCCTAACTCCAGAGGGGACTCCTGTTGTACCTAGAAATACACTTGCTAGATTTAGCTGCTTGGGTTTTTTACTGGTTTGTGGACAGTAAATGCAATATTTTCAGTCGTTTGAGGGGAAATTTTCTCCCTTTCCTCTTTAGTTATCTTTTTTTTTTCCCCCATTGTCAGGTGGCCAAAGCCTTCTGGATGGCAATCGGAGGAGACCGAGATGAAATCGAAGGGCTCTCCTCGGATGAAGAAAACTGAGTCCCTGCGTTGCTGCAGGCGCCGGAGCGAGCTCTGCCCGCGCTGCCCGGTGGGAAAGGCCCCGCTGAGTGTGGTGGCCTTTGCTGGAGGGGTTCCCTGCCCGGTGGTAGCAACACCCTCCACTGCGCCTGCCTGGTGGTCACGCCGGGTTTTGTCTGAGTGCCCGTTTCCTCTCGCTCTCAGAGGAGCTGTGGAAGGCGATGCATGCAGTCAGAGGAGATAGTGATTGCTTTAACGTTTATGGGTTTGTCTGTTTCGTCAAATGAACGTTTCTGTTTCCTCTTCTGAGTTTAAATAAAGCCATTTACTACCAGTCACCTTTCTGGGGGGGGAGGAAACGATGGCTTAATTCTAACCTCAACGTTTGAGGTGAAGGCCTGTTGGATGGTTTCATGCAGCCTCATAGCCCACCTGCAAGTTAAACTGAGCCAGGTTTGTGTGAGCTGTGACCAGAAACCTCCCCAAATTGTCCCCTCTCGCGGGACGCTCTGCCGAGGCCGCGAGGTTAATCCTGCCCAGCACCAAAGGCAGGACAAACGGCCCCCAGGCTTTGAATTCCCTGTGTGTCTGGGAGGATGGGGGCCTTCCCTTGGGAAGTCAGGTCTTCTGCCATGCTCCCTGCCGTTCCCTGAGACTGAACTGGGGATTAAAGGCAAGAGGGGTGAAGTTCTTCAGGTGACGTTCTCTACCCAAACCTTCAGCGGTGCTCAGCCTCTGCGCCCTAGCAGAGCGCACAGCCCCTTCTGCTGGTGGTTCCTGCCCAAAAGCCCCCAAAGCCATGATTTTGAAAAGCCCACACTGTCACCTGGAGCGGTTCCTCCACGTTTACATCCAGTACAAGGCTCAGATGGCTGCGTGGCGGTGTGGAGGGTTAGAAGGAGTTCCTTTGGCCTTAGATTCAGTGTGTTGTCATCTCCTGCGCAGGCACACGGTGGTGGCTCACTGGAGAGCAGGCTTGGCACTAGGGGAACGAGGAGGAGAGCACAGGCAGGTGAGGGAGAGAGAGGAGAAAAGGTAAATACCTCCTTTTTTGCTACGGTCAACAGTTTGGAAGTTGTTCCCTTTCCCCTGGCACTGGGACTCCAGTGCTGAACTGGGACCGCTGTGGAACAGCGCTGCCATGAAGGTAATGCACTGCAGGCAGAGGTGGTGGCTTTTCCTGGGGAAGGATGGTTCCAAGAACATCCAGCGAGACGGGGAATGAAACCTGAGTGAGGATTCTGGAGGAAGATACGACGCTGCCTCAGTGAAACTGGGAAGCACCGTTTTCTGGCAGTGGTATTTTGCAAGCAAACACAAAGGAAAGTGATTGTGTCAGCCAAGAGCAGCTAAAAAGAGTCTCGGGGAAACACTCTAAGGGCTGTGGGAAACCTTGAAACTGAGCAGAAGTGAAGAAATCACAATTCCAATGTGAGGATCACCACCTCCAGGAAACACACTGCTGCGAGGTAGACCTGATGGCTCCACCGGTCGGCTCCTCCCGAGGCCCCTCCTTCCGCTCGGGCTCTGCAGCCCGTTCAGGCTGCCTTTCTTCTCTGTGACGAGAGAGCTGGGAGGTCACTGTGAATGCAAGAGACGGAGCGTAGACTCCCAGCAAACCAGTTTGCCCATGAAATTCCAGCTCCCACTGACGGCTGCATAAACACCACGCTCAGTCAATTCATAAAAGGAGAAAACGGTTCCCACATCCAGTAACAGTAATGGAGACCGGAGCGCCCCGGGCCTCTTCTGGCCTCGCCTGTCCTGAGCACCCACCATCAGCAGCAGCTTTGAGAGTTATCACCAAACCCCGTGTTTGGCTTCCAGGGCCTCTCTTCTGGCCTCACCCATCCTGAGCACCCACCATCAGCAGCAGCTTTGAGAGTTATCACCAAACCCCGTGTTTGGCTTCAGCTCCTGGGTGCAGATGGGGATTGCGATCCCGAAATCCCAGCTGCACCCGGGTGACACCCAGCAGGACCCGCAGCTCCGAGCTGAGTCACCACCTCCCGCTGGGGGTTTTGGCAATCCCAGTACAAACCCGGGGGACCAGACCCTTTTTTATGACTGCGCTGTTGGGAAAACGAGCGGAAAAAAGTATTCTCATAAATCCTCCGTCAGGAAAAACAACAACAAACAACAACAACAAATCCATCAGAGTTTTTCAGAGAAACCCTCGGAGGAGCGTTTGGAGGGCACAGAGTGAGCTCATGGTGTGCCTTGGCTCAGGGAGCAGTTCTGTTTGGAGAAAGCCTTCTCTGAGGCCACCACACCTCCAGCCTGCGTGCAGCTCCCCCATCCCCACGGTGGCACCCGCCCCGACTACCTGCTTTGTAGTGAAATGGCCACTTTGCTGGGCATTCCATAGCCACCTCTAGGCAGAGTCCTGGTGAGGACAGCAGTGGGACACATCCATGGCTGCCAGTTCTCCACAGCTGGGTGCTGAGGACCTCCACCACCCCGCAGCCACCACTGGTCCAGGCTGGGCTGCCGTTTTGATGTCCGACTGCGGGGAGGAGGAGCGGCGTCATCGCTGCAGAGACTCGATAATCCCCTCCTAACAAAGGGCAAGAGCCAAAAATACAGCCCAGGAGGTGGAGATGGGACAAGTTTTCCACTCGGAACCTAACGCAGCTCTGGAATGGCTCCTCTGGGGAGGAGAGGGTAGGATCTCCATTCTTTAGGATTCTTCTTCAAGATTTATCATAGAATCAGAATTGTCTGGGTTGGAAGGGACCTTTCAGATCATCGAGTCCAACCATCAACCTCTGATCAAAACCATCACTAACCCGTCTCTAAGCACTACGTTGACCCGTCTTTTAAATCCCTCCAGGGATGGTGCCTCCACCACTGCCCTGGGCAGCCCATTCCAAGGTTTAAGAACCCTTTCCCTCCCAAAATTTTTCCCAGTATCCATCCTAAACCTCCCCAGTGCAGCTTTAGGCTGTTTCCTCTTGTCCCATGGCCTGTTCCTTGGGAGAAGAAACCGACACATTCCACCTCCACCCCCCCTCCTGGCTCCTTTCAGGGAGTTGGAGAGAGCCAGAAGGTCCCCCCTGAGCCTCCTCTTCTCCAACACCCCCAGTTCCCTCAGCTCCTCACAAGACTTAATCTCTATAGACTTTTATTTGGGCAAAAGCCCAGCTGACCTGATCCAGTGTTGGCCACTGCCTTGGATCAAGCGTGAGGTTGGAGTAGACACTTCCAGTAGCCTCTTCTAACCCTCATTTCCTCTGATTGGATGGAAGAATTGGGCACTTTTAAACCAGATTGGAGAGAAGTAAGTTTTTTTTCAGGAAGGCAACACATGGATGGGATGAGTTCTGCCGAGCTGCACCCAAACACATGTTGTTCCAAGGCCATCAACCCCCTGTCACCAGGTCTCTAAACCTGGAGACCATGTTTGTGCCCACCCACCTGCCGTCCTCTGCTCTGCAGGAGCGACCAACCAAGAGGCCAAACCCGTGGACTTCGGTTCCTCAACACGGAGACACCAGAGGTATTTGAGGGTCAGTCTGGAGCCAGGACGCTGAGGACAGGAAACACCTCCCTGCAGCTCCTGCACTTCCACTAATGGAGCTCCCCAATTAACAGCCCTGAGGGGAGAGTCCACCTACAGGTTCCTCCAGAGGGCAAAGAGAGAATGTTCAGCTACATCTGACATTCCCAGCAGCTCCAAGGAAATCCTTTGAGGATCCACTTCTACTCACCTGGATGAATGAAGGTCTTACCTGTAACCGAGACCTCGAATTACTGGGAACAACCCGCCTTCTACACCCCTAAGGACGCTGCTGCCTCTGAACCTTCCTCCTTCCAAACCTCCAGCTGCTTTCAGTCCGAGTCCTTCCGTCCACTTTTACAACACCCTTATTTTTCTCAGGAGCCTCAGTTTTCAAATCAAAGTTTATTAAAATGTCAAAAATAGACCTTACAGTTTCACATAGGAGAACCCGAGGGGATACATAGGACAGGCCTTTAGTAACAAAACAGGCGAATAATGCTGACCGAGCTAAAGCGGGGACCTGACCTCACCGGCCATTAACATACACTCTCAGGTTAAGAAAATCTAAACACTAATGCAAACATGCTCATAATTATCTATCAAAGGGGAACAGTTCAGTCCAGAGCAGAGGAATCCATCTGCCTCCACCAGAGAGTGACCCAGACGCATCTGGGCAGCAGAGTCTGGCGCAGACCCCTCCAGTGTCCCGGGACTGGAGCGAGCGGAAGATGAACCAAAACATTTCTGGAGTAATATTGTCTTTTTTAAAGCCTCATAGATTTGAAAAAGACCCCAAGAAGGCCCCATCCTGGACCCTGCCTTGATGCTGAAGGACAGAACAGCCCCTCGGGCACAGGCTCCTGTTGGAGAAGTCCTTGTTCCCATTTATTGGCCAGGGTTTGCTGCTCAGCTCCGGGGCGAGTCTCGCTCTCCCCTCGGTAACTGCCTCGTTTCTGGCAAGTGCCAGAAAGGAACGTGTGAAAGACTTCAGACTCTGAATCTGTAATTGCCCTTTCTGTTCAAAATTAAATATTTGATTCATCTGAATAGTCAGGAAAGAACATAAATACAAAAGCAGGTACATAATAAAACCCATAGAGTGACTTTCTTGCCCGTGCCGCTCAGCCAGCTACCAGGGAGGGACTAGTTAGTTCTTCTTCCAGCTTACCAGCTTGGCTGTGAAATTCCATTCCTCCTACCCATCCAGAACCCCAGAGAACTCGGGGGGGCTCAGGCTCACAGGTGGTTTGTGATGTGGCTAAAGCCCTTCACGGAGCTGTGTTCTCACTCCTCTGGCTTGTTCCAGTCAGAAGGTGGCACAAGGCACGAATGTCCATTCTTGCTGTGTGAGATGGGACCCGGAATATCCTTTCACCCGGCAAAGGAGCCCTCTGCGGGGTTCACACTGTGCTCATCCTTAGGGGGAGAGGAAACTGATTTGTTTAATTCTTTCTCAAAGGTTACCCTCTCCCTGAACCTTTCATCCAGGGTTGGCCAGAGCTTTGGGGAAACTCCTCGACTCCATTTCTCCATCTTCGTACGGGCACGCGCGGGCTCCCGGCCGCTCACCCCAACGGACAGCACTGCAGTGCTGCTCAGACAAGCTTAACACAATACACACTGCAGTTCAGTCCATTAATAACAATGATTAAAAAAACCCAACAACCCCACAGTCAGTGAAAGCCAGAAGGCCACGGGAGTCCCCTGCCAGCAGCCAGGCCCTGGCGCACGGCTACGCCCGTTACAGAGTCAAAGTTCCCACTAGCGACTCTCCACTTCTCCACTTGGAACAGAAAGGAGAAAAACCCTGGGAAAATTAGCCCAGACTCCCATGAAATGAGGAGATATTCCAGTCCAGAGTGGAATCCAAGCTCAGGCATGGGGGGAGGGGGAATCACAGACATTTGCTCTACGCATCAACGAGACTTCATGATAATGTTTTAAAAAAATATGCGTAAAACCCAGAAGAAACTGCGTGGCGCCGCCGGCTGCGACACCCCACGGCCAACTGCTCCCTCCTGCCGCTCCCGAGCGGCCACCAACGGGGTAATTAACCACGTTTCCCATGTGGATGGGTTCCAGCTCTAGGATCCCCTTCAGGGTCCCTCCGATCACGCCCCCCCTGTCCCCAACCTTCACCTTCTCACTTATGGCAGGTGCTGCAGGACCTGCCCACTGACTTGATAAAAAGCCACTTTAGAACCCATAAAGCTTTGCTGAAGTAGCCCGGGGAGGAGAGGAAAGGAGTACTTCAGCGGAGACACCCCACTCCGTTTCATCTCACTGCTGCCAGACCAGCTTCCATTTGCTGCTCCAAGTCCCTGCACGTTAGGGGACAACGAGGTGAGGTCGACCCAAGCTTTTGAGTATCATCTGAAGCCCGTTTTTCAAAAAGGCATCTATTAAACAGGGCCAGCAAGTCATGAGCCTTCAGTGAGAAGGTATAACCTTGGCTCCCAGCGGAATCCCAGCTCCCATTCCCAGTTTGGCTGAGGAGGTGGCTCCCTGGGCAAACTTCCAAAATTTAGGGTTCATTCCTGCTTGGAGCCCCCAGGTGAGACTGGGCTCCCACACATGCTGTCCTGTGGAATGAACCCCCCGACACCACAGAGTCCAGCTCCCTCCAGGACGATGAGGGCAGTGAAAAGACTTTGTTCACTAAAAGGAGCAAACACGATTTAAAGAGGCTCCGGGAGGGAACTGGGGGCCGTTTCACACAGCGGGGTTTCTTCCCCCCCTGCCTCTCACTGAAACAGCAAATCCAATCATTGCACAAAAGGGGAGATTTTTGTCTGCAACTCTGTTAGAAACCTGCATCCGAAAGTTCATGCCAATCAATTACAGACAGACCTGCTTTTTCAGGGGGTAGAAAGTACTACTTTGTACAGATGCTCTGACTGCACGAGTCTGTGCAACCTGATTTACCTAAAAATCAGACCCGCTGCAAAAACTGACCTAAAATACAGGAATCCTGGGCACCTCCGGGCGCCACGATCCGAGCCGTGAAAGCTGCAGGCAAAACTCTGCCAGAGGATGTTCCGAAGCTTCAGCGTCATTGGGGAGCACATCCAGCGCTGCAAGTCTTCCTCAGAACTGGAATTTCACAGATGAGCTCTCATCTCTTCTTTCTGGAAGAAAAACCCTCCTCCTCAGAAGCATCTTCCTTGGTCGCCTGGTAAAAGAGACACCAGCAACAGGCCTCTGTGTCCACCCGCTGAGGGAGGCCAAGCCTCCCGCTGACACCTCGGCTCCAAAAGCCGTGGGTTTTGGCCAAACAAGTGGTTGGTGTGTGGGTGTGTGAGAAAAGGAGCGGCCTCCGAGGAAGAAGCAGGTGGGAAGAGCCTCTCCCTACACACAGGTGGGCACGTGGCGATTCCCGAACACCATTCCAGCCCCGTGGTGGGACCAGGGCTCTCTGCAGCTCCAAATCTCAGCTGGGAACGCTGGAGAACTTCCACCGGACTCAGCGGGGCCGGTTGTACTGGATTCTTGGAGCACAAAAAAATTCGCAGGACTAAAGCTGTAAGGCAGACAAACCAAAGTCCAGCTGAGCCTGTCCTTCAGAGCCAGAGCCAGGAGCGGGGTCTGTACCCAAACCAACCAAACCGAAGATTTCCATAGGAAACTGATCAGCGTTTTCTCCCCTCCCCTTTTCTAATAGTTTGGCACAGACCCTGTGATACTCAAAGCCGAGACAAAGGAACAGGTAACTGGGTAGCACTGGGTAGCACTGACAGTTAGGAGACTTATTTGGCAAATTTGAGCCATAAAAACAAGTGCTAAGGTTTTGGGTTTTTTTTTTTTCCAGTTGTAGCCGTTGGTTGCTGTGACAGTTGCTGCAGGGAAAAAACCCATATTAAACAGTCTGGATCATGTCTATTTAAAATGAATGCTTTATAATACAAGTAAATACACACTCTCCCGATTTCTCCAGGCAAACTCCACATCTCAGAGCATTTCCATCAGCTGGAATATGCTGAAAACACAGGGGGGTTGTGTCTGAGACGTCCTGCTTGATTGATGCACAGAAGAGGGGGGGGTGGGAACGGGACACAACCTATGAAATACTGTGAGAAAGGCAGCAGGGGCCTGGCCACTTCCATCCCCAGCGAGAGCAGAGGCGGACACCCAGGTCACTGAGCCCCTGGGGCTTCAGGAGCGGCAGGTTCCGTTCACCGCACTGAGCAGACGGAACGCAAACTTGCTGCAGTCAAAGCCAGCGAAGGCGTAAGGAATCCAGCAGGGGTTTCCCCGCGTGACCGGTGTCTCCCCGTGAGCAGACTCTCCTCGGGGCGAGAGTCGCTGCAGCAACATCCAAAGGAGCCTCCACTTTGGCCTTTCGCTTCGTGCCCGTCCAAGTCCGAGAGCGTCAGGACCATCGGCCGCATCCCTCAGGCCCGAAGCAAGACTCTGCCTCCTCCTCAGCAGTCCAGCGTGGGGGAACTCACTCCTTTTGGGAACGTCACTGGGGGAACCAGTTCCTGTGTGTGCTTTTAAACGCTTCCTTTTCCTCCTCCTGCTGCAAACCTGGGGAGTGGATCCGGGTGGATGGAGACGGGAATCGCATGAGGAAGAGCCACCCCACCATCCCACGGCTCCTGGCTTTTCAGAGGTGCTCCCGTGACACGAGCCTGGAGTTGCCTGAGGGAAATGGGAAGGTCCCTCCAAGCCGTGGGTGGCTCCTGGGGCTCCGAGGGGGACAGGGCGAGCAGGGGGACACAGGGCACGGCGGGGGCAGAGCCCTGGCTTCTCTCCACTGAAACAAAGCCCAGGATTTTTAGCCCGATGGATTTCAGCTTCTAACTGCAACGGCCCAGAGCATCAGAACCAAAGTGCTGACAGTTTCAGTGGAAGTGGCTTAAATGGGTAATTTAGTTCAAAAAAAACCACCAACCAACCAACCAACGAAACCGAAGAAAATCCACTTTTTTCCTTCTGGCAGATTTTTCCTTTCCCTCATCGCTTCAATAACTGGGAACCCGTTTATTCTGCGCTCTGCATTTTGCTAAGGGTTAAGCCAATTTTCCAGAGTCTTTGTTTCCACCCCCCACCCACCCCCCTGGCCCCTCAGGAGATGTTCCTTTAGGAGACGCTGGAACAGCGAATGCTGGGGGAGCCCATCTGTGTCAGGACCTTGTCCAGCCACTGCAAAGGACCGTTCAGGTGCAGCTCGATCCAGCAGGGAGTGCTGGTCACAGTCTGCCGCCTGCAAGAGGGAAGGGGTTGGGGGAGGAGAGAGAAGGAAAGAGGGGGGGTGGGGAGAGGAAAAAAAAAAAAAAAAAGAACATTAATGTGACTTACAAAACTTTACAAATGGGAAAAGGTTTTACAGCTACTGGAGCATTCCTTCCTGCTTAGACAATGGTCCTGCACGTGGGGCCCAAGGAATGGCTCTCTCCTCCGTAACACGCTTTTGGCCGACGCTGCCAACTTCTGCTAAAACCCCTCTCTCCTCTCTTCACGCTTCCCACCACATCCCAACGGAGCAACTGGCTACGGAGCCGATTCCCTGCTCAGAGTCCTGCAAATGGAGAGCCTCTGATTCCCCAAAGAGAAAGGAAGGTGTTGATCCAAGCAAAACTCCTCAGTTTCGCTTTGCAGACCTTGCCACCCCGAATTAGACAGCAACGGAAGCGCTTCACTTACGATGTTCAATCTCTCTATGGACAAGGGTATTCGCTTTTTACCGTGTTTTTAGGTTTTGGCAGAATGTGGAAGTGATGGAGACATGGCCATTTAGCTGCTCACTCCGACTCCCTTGCCCCATGGACCCACTCCCTTGCGGGGCCAGAGCAGCCCCCGAGCATCCTTATGGCCCCCCACGGGCAGTTTGAACCCTGCCCAGGCTGCGCCCGGGGGGCTCCCACAGACTGGTGTCTCATCAGCCGTCACACAAGCAGCAGAAAGGCTGCAGAGCGTAGAAAGATGGAAAAATCCATCAGAGAAAGAGAAACTGCCTGTTTTAAAACCCTGCTTCAAGAGCTGGTGACCAGAGTGCAGAGGAAGATGCCCTGCTGGGTCAGCACCCGCCATGCTCTTACCTTCCCCTGCTAAAACACACTTTCTCCTGCTCCTACCTGCCCTCTCCCCAAGGCCAGCCCCCATGGAGGGTCTCCAGATGGTAAAGCAGGAAGGGACAGGAGACCAAGGCCCAGGCCCAGGAATGGCCCAAGCCTTATTGCAGGCAGAGAAGCAGGGACAGCTGCTGTGGAGGAGGAGGATTACGAAGAGAGAGAAATAGCCTGGAAATGGCCTTGTCTGACACCCTCGTTTCCGGCAAAGTTGCCCTTAGAATCTGTCTGTGGGAGGGAGAAGCCAAAGCCTGTGGGATCCGGGGAGAAAGCGCTGCTGATGAGGGGACCCTCTGCTCCATGGAGGTCCCACAGCCACCCATGTCCCTTCAGGGCAGGGCAGAGGCTCTGGGGTACGGCTCCATGAGGCTTTGGCCGAGGGCTGTAACCTTTCCTGTTGATGCATCTGTCTCTCCCATCCTTCAAACTGAGAATGACAGCAGATCCCTGCCCATTCCCACCCATCCCTAGCTCCAGCGGTGCCCCAGGAGCGGGCCTATGGGCAGGTTTTGTCCCATGCAGGGACTTAAGGGTGAGTCAGTGGCATTAAAGGGTGTCCTGGGAGCTGCTGGACACCGAGCAGCCCAACAACGGTCCTGGTGACACTGTACAGAAGCCCACTGCCCATGGGGATGCTGCACTCATGCCCTCTGCAAATCTACCACGGCCAACTCCATTCCTCCCCACCTCCATGACCAACCCCTTGGCTCCAGCCCTTCCAGGAAGGCAAACCCTCAAAGCTCTCCATGACTTCAGCTCGCTCCATCAGGAGGAGAACCTTTTGTATCACGGGCTGCTTATGCAGCTTCTCCCCCCCCTCTTCCCCTCCACCAAATCCCTGGCACACAAGAGCACTCAACACCCCTCTGAGGAGACCGCTCAGAAAGGCCAAGCTGCTGAACCAGAACTCGCTGGAACGACGCTCTGGATGCAGCTCCCACAGAAACCCTTTCATATATGAATCAGTTGGGCAAATAACCGTGCTCCAACAAAGGCAATCAGCCGTAGTGTTTTGTGGCAAGGGAAGGCAGGAGCAGGAGAGGAGCCTGGTGTGGCCAGCGGGAGCGTAGGGTTTCACTGCCTACAACGCTCCGATGAGATGGTCGACTTTCCGTAAGTCGGGCTCATCTGGATTTCATTACGAGCCGTGGCTGCAAGCCAGGGCTGAAACGCTCTGGCCCGGGCGGGGAAGGACAATTTCAAAACAAAATGGACTCCAAACATCTGGAGAAATGAAGAAAGGGGGAGAGCACCGCGCGGGGCGATGCTGCCGGCGTCTCCCCCGTCCGCTGGGCCTCGGTGCCGCTCCCCAGGCAGGGACTGCACCCCCACCTTCCAGTAAAGCCACAGATTTAAAAGGTAGTGACAGTCACGTTAAGTATTTCAACATCACACTTGGCTTAAATCCTTGCCAGCTTTCTCTCTCATAAAAAGACATTAGTTTCCCAACGAGTTTGTCTCCCCTGCTCGTACTATTGAACACTGATTCCACCCCCTTTGCTACTCAGAGACGTTTGCTTGGGAATACAGCAGAACGACAGCAACACAGGCTCCAGAGTGCTCCTTCCCTCATGCTGTCTGTCCCCATCTCCTCAAAACCACCACCTCAGCAACCCCAAACGTCAGACCCTACCACACCTCCTGCTTTATCTGCAATATTCCCAGAGATCTGATTGCCCAGAGAAGCTGTGGCTGCCCCATCCCTGGAGTTCAAGGCCAGGTTGGATGGGGCTTGGAGCAACCTGGGCTGGTGGGAGGTGTCCCTGCCCAGGGCAGGGGATGGCACTGAATGGGCTTTAAGGTCTCTTCTGACCCAAACCATTCTATGATTCATTAGGAAAAATAGCAACCCTGTTTCTCCCACTGCCTCCGGTCACATTTAAGCACTTGCCCAACAGCAAGGACTAAGGAAAGGATGAGGGGATTTAACCATAATTTTGCAGCAACCCTAACAGTTCCTCCAAATGTAAACTTTGAAGCTGATCTGCTTTTCTTTAAATCCCATTAGTCCCTGATAAAAGAAGCATCAACCCCTCCCCATATCCCTTAGGAAGTGCTCCCATCGATCCTGTCCTGTTAACAGCAGAGTCATAAGACACTCAAACTATCAAATATACATCTCATTTCAAGAAAAACCAAAATAAAACAAAGAAAAAAAGAGTACTAGCTCCTACACAGGCCATCTGGGCTTATCTGCTGCGCTTCAGGTAAAGCTCTTGGTCCGTACAACACTGTGACCAGGTAGAGGTGGGTCTTCCAGGTTGTGTCACACCAGGTGTGTTTCACCCAACGAGGATGGGAACAGCGAGAGAGGAGATGGACGGACACATCCTCAACACACCCAACCTGCCCACACTGCTGATTTTCCCCGTTATTAGTAAAGCAGCTTTGCAGAACCTCTGTGAGATACAGGAGAGGCAGAGGCAGACAGAAGCAACACCCCGTTTCCCTCGGAAGGCCTGACCTGTATTCTGCTCCCCATCCCTTGACGAAGCTCATCCGGATCGTGCACATCCTGGTCAGCTGATAGACGGCTTCGAAGCCCTGATTCACTGACTGCGCCAAGAGAGCGGCAAATTCCTGGTTGTTAAAGATCTTCAAGTTACACCCTGTGAAGAAAAGAACAGGAGAAGAACGAGGCATTGGCTTAAGGAGATGAAGAAACCCGTTTCCTTCTGAGGATGGAAAGAACCTGGATGCCTTTTCCCCATCTCCTCAGCCCGTGTGACGCTCTACACAGGTTGTGTGAACACCGCCTTTCAGAAAAAGGAATCAAGGTGGGCACATTTCCACAGCTCATACACTGAAAAGGAAGAAAACCCCGTTACAGGACAGAGAATGATGAATTCTAGTGCCCACACAGGAGATTGCCATCTCTGAGACCAGACCTGGGATCCTCATGTGGAACCCTCTTCACAATCACTTCCCTCATACTGTAATGTAAAAGCCTAACTATGACCACAGCACTTCACAGCAGCAATCGCCTCAGCGCCTGAAGGGAAGGAATGGACCACCCAAAACCAGCAGCTCCCTGGTGTTGGCTTTCATGGTGTTGGCCATCAGCAGGAGTAACGGAGAAGTTCTGAGGTGAGACCTATCTGGCAAACCAGAAACCAGTTACAGGGGGTAAAAAGGCTGGTGGCAGAGCTGCTTCTGCTGTGAACCTCTCTTAGAGTGAACTATTGGGAGCCAAAGCATCTTCCTTAAAAACTGGAGTCTTCCCCCAGTGTTTAGTCCCAGCTAAAAGAGGGAGAACAACTCATTCAACTGGTTTTGAGGTGGTAAAGGTGGAATGTAACAACGTCCTTCGTAGTTTAACTGAAAAAATAAATCCATAGTTCTTAAAAAAGGTGTTGCTCTGCCTGCTTTCTCCCAGCTGACCATAAACAAGTTAAAACTCTGAATGCTGGCACGCAGCGGGTGCTCAGTTGGGATTACACATGGGCCCAGCCTGAAAAAAAACAACCATTTGGACTGCAATGAATTGTGTTTTTCTAAAAATCCCTTGTGAGCCTGCTCTCCAGGGCTGGACTCGCTCCGTCAGCTGGTCTGGGGCGAACGGCAGGGAGCAGAGCGTAACCACGCGCAAGAGCTCGGCAGCTGCAGAAACAACCACCCAGTTCCTGTGAAGTTCAAAAAACTAATGATAAAAGCATGGCCTGAGAGCTGTGTATCTTGCAGAGAGCTGGGAGGGAAGCTGTGCCAGGGATATCACGTCTAAGGAGGGAAAATAAGACAGCTGAGAGCATCGGGGCTGGGCTGAGCACGGAGAAAGAGCTACGGGGAAGGAAGAAAAACCTTCAGGATGAGACTTCCAAAGGGGTCACACTCATGGACTGGATGGGAACAGGTCTCTCTGTGACTGGGACTGGGAGGAGCGGGTCGGACTTGGTCAAGGGAATGAAGAAACTGCTTCAAACCCAGCAAAGAGTAGATGAGCCCGAGAAGGCGGCCAAAGGCTGGGGCAAAAAATGGGGAGAGCAGGAGTGCAAAAAATGTGGTGGGGACGAATCTCCAGCAGAAACCAGTGGGTTGTTTATGTCTTCAGATGTTGACTCCAGCCGGGGTGGACTCCTGTGATGTGGCTGGAGGATTAACTCATGGTTGCAACACTGGCAGCTGCTTCCTAAGCATCTGAGAAATGAAACCCAGAAAGATGGGCCAGAGCTTGCAGTGTGCTCATCTCTTCTCAGAGGACAGACAATCTTCATTCAAGTATTTCTAAACAAAAGAACTTTGTTTTTTAAATATACACATGCTTTTAACTGTAAAAAACCGAGCTGTGTAAGGACCTGGGGGTGCTGGTTGACAAGTGGCTGAACATGAGCCAGCAGTGTGCCCAGGTGGCCAAGAAGGCCAAGGGCATCCTGGCTTGCATTAGAAGTAGCGTGACCAGCAGAAGTAGGGGGGTGATTGTCCCCCTGTGCTCAGCACTGGTGAGGCCACACTTTGAGTGTTGTGTCCAGTTTTGGGCACCTCAGCACAAGAGAGATCTGGAGGGGCTGGAGTGAGTGCAGAGGAGGGACACGGAGCTGGGGAAGGGCCTGGAGAATCCATCTGATGAGGAGCCATTGAGGGAGCTGGGAGTGTTTAGTGTGAGGAAGAGGAGGCTGAGGGGAGACCTCGTCGCTCTCTACAGCTGCTTGAAAGGACATTGTGGAGAGGTTGGTGCTGGTCTCTTCTCACTGGTAATTAGCCATAGAACAAGAGAGAATGGCTTCAAGCTGCAGCAGGGGAGGGTTAGGTTGGACATGAGGAAAGAATTCTTCCCAGCAAGAGTGATCAGAGCCTGGAATGGGCTGCCCAGGGAGGGAGTGGAGTCCCCATCCCTGACTGTGTTTCAGAGTGGATGAGATGTGGTGTTGGGGGATCTGGTGTAGAGGAGAACTCTGTAGAGTGGGGCTGATGGTTGGACTCCATGATCCCAAGGGTCTCTTCCAACCTGAATGATTCTATGATTCTAAGCCTACCTAAAGAGCTACATTCCCTTTTGAATGGCATCCTCTCACCCTGGCTCTTTTGCATGTATCTAACAAAAAAGTAGTTTCTTCCCAGAGAGATGCAATAAATTCTTTTGAAATCTTTCAGTGTACTTTAGACATCTGTTTGCTGTAACCAGAACAAGGTGCCTGCAAACACAATCTCCCCAGAATAAAACTAATTCAGAAGAGGTGGAGGGGGGGGTTGAAGCCTTATCACAGAACAGAAAGAAGTAATAATTTAAATCTATTATGGGTGAATCTAAATTAAGAGTAATGTCTTACATTGTATCCCATTACTCAAAGGTACAAACAAAGCTATAAAACACAACTATCAGGTAATTACAACACAATAATGGACTGATAAAATGCTGCACGGAACAAGTGGCTGATTCTGCCCAGATACTGAAGCGCTGCTTCTCCCTGCTTGTAGGAACGTAGTGCAAGGAATGCAGTGCAAGCAGTGGTTGGAGCACACAGAGTAGCTTCCTTTATCCTTCAACCCATAAAATATGCAATGCCCTGCTCAAGTTGTCAGGTTGCTTCTTCTTATTATTCTTCATATCCTTATACATGATTATATATTATTACTATAAGGGTTCAAGTTTCTGATTATTGTCTAGCATGTTGTCTAGAATGGAGCTCAGCAAATCCCTGCCCACCGTGACACCACCTTGGGCACTGGCAGAGGCTGCCCAGAGAGGTGGTGGAGTCTCCATCTCTGGAGACATTCAAACCCCACCTGGACACGTTCCAGTGGGACCTGCTCTGGGTGGTCCTGCTCTGGAAAGGGGTTGGACTGGATGATCTCCAAAGGTCCCTTCCAACCCCAGAGCATTCTGTGACTCCCTGACAAGGAGCACACTCACCACAGCGAGCCCCAGGCTGTGGAAGGTGAAGCCCGTGTGGGATGCCAGCCAAGGCACCGCTTCCTTACCTGGCGGAATCTTGCAAACGGTTGCTGGGTGCCAGCCGTAGCGCTGGTTGCAGTTGGGAGACTGGACAAAAATGGCACTGTCACTAAGGCACTCGGCAAACACCTCGCCGCCGATGTAGTAGAGTCTGACTCCTCTTCCTGGGAAACACAGGGCACAGGGTTTGGTTTAGCTCAGAACAACCATCTGCCAAATCCGCGAGTAGAGCTGGTTGAGACGCAGAGACCCTCTGCAGGAGACAGCTCTCAAAAAGCCACTCAACGATGAACGTTGAACAATGAAAACCACCTCTTTTGCCCCACTGGGTACTCCACTAGGGAGCAAGGAATCTGCTCCATGAGCAAGTTCAGCCAAGGCAGGAGGAGCAATTCATAAAGCCAGAACTGCACTCTGCAGCCCCACCATCAGTCGCAGCCCGGACTGCATAAACTTCCCACCCCGCGTGCCCCAAACATACACATGTGAACCTTCTACCAGTTTATGGATTTCCACCATATTCAACAGATGGTCTCAAACATGCGGCTTCCAACCTTTTCTCCAAGCCATCCTGGCTGGATACGACTGTTTATTTGCTTTGTGATTTGGAATTCAGTTATACAAGGGTTTCAAATCACTGCCTTTTGCTTGAGATGACGTCGTATAGAAGGACAAACGGACATTTCCCAGAGGGGTTTAGGCAAGATATTCAAATCTCAGTTAATAAAGAAACAAATTTCAGGAATGCATCTTTGTTGCTGCTATTTGAATTGCCCTTTTTTCCACAGAGCAGAAGGAACCTGATGAATTTACAGAGTGATTTCTGCCTCTTGGTGGGTTTCATGGTGCTAGAAATCATATTAAAACCAAGTGTGGGCAGACCCTCCCGTATGACATCGACTGCTCAGGAAAGTGTATAAAGGGGAGCAAAATCAGGACAAAAAGGGGCTTCACTTTTGATAGAAGTCAGCAGAAAACACAGCAAAGCCCTTTATTAAAACTGCAAAATTTTGGGATATTCTATTCAGTGCAAGTTTAACTGAACACAAAATTGAATATCGCCTTGCGGTATAAGCAGGAAGAGTCAAAACTGAGATGAGAATCAAGGAACTAAGTTTCCTTTTATAAAAGAACAGTTAGAAAACAAACCAGTGCAGGAGGGAAAAGGACGCACAAGATTGTCACTGAACCCAAAAAAGTGTATGTGAAAGTTTCAATGCCATCTCTGTTACACACAGATTTTCACACATGATTTTCATGTTCCTTGGTGCAGTTATTTTTAATTATAACTTCTATGAAGTTTGGGGAAAAAAAAATACAATTAAGTGTTCCTTTCTGGGAGATTTAATACCTTGAGTGTTGTGTCCAGTTCTGGGCACCTCAACACAAGAGAGATATCGAGGTGCTGGAGCGAGTGCAGAGGAGGGACACGGAGCTGGTGAGAGGCCTGGAGAATAAGGCTTATGAGGAACGATTGAGGGAGTTGGGGTTGTTTAGTGTGAGGAAGAGGAGGCTGAGGGGAGACCTCATCACTCTCTACAACTGCTTGAAAGGACATTGTAGAGAGGTTGGTGCTGGTCTCTTCTCACGGGCAATGAGCGACAGGACAAGAGGGAATGGCTGCAAGCTGCAGCAGGGGAGGGTTAGGCTGGACATGAGGAAAAAGTTTTTCCCAGAGAGAGTGGTCAGTCAGTGGAATCAGCTGCCCAGGGAGGGGGTGGAGTCCCCATCCCTGACTGTGTTTCAGAGTAGATTGGATGTGGTGTTGAGGGATCTGGTGTAGGGGAGAACTTGTAGAGTGGGGCTGATGGTTGGACTTGATGATACCGGGGGTCTCTTCCAACCTATAGGATTCTATGATTATCTTGCTAAAACACATCACAGCATTCCAAACCTGTCCAAGCTGCGTGCCCATTAGCTAATTAAGAAGCTTTATGATCCCGTCTCCACCTTCCACCTCCAAAGACCGAACCAAGGAAACCAGAAATTACCGATGTGTCGTCTGGTGAGCTCCACGGCCGCATTTCTGTTCACGTTGGACAGCAAACCGAGGCAGAAGCGTTCCGAGTTCGACGGGTCGGTGAACCCATCCACGGTCATAGAGGGCTGAGAGGCGTGGAAGGTCTCTCCCACTCGCTGGTTGAGTTCGTAGTAGGATATGGAGCACCAGAAAGCCGGCTCGCAGTAGGTGACAGGCTGCAGATCTGGGTCAAATATAAAGCAAAATGAATCACAGGCCCTCGGGAGGGAAAAGGGGGATGAAAAAGAGCAACTGATTTGAAATATTGTTCTGCTTTATTCCTTGGGCTCACTGTAACCACCAAAGTTTAAGTATTTGACGGATTTTCAACTGCAGCTAGAGAGTTACATCACCCCTGAAGCTTTTGGAACCATGACAAATAGTCAAAGATCTTAGTCACTTAGCAAGCGGGGTGTCACTTAACCACCTTCACACCTGGAGAAAATTTACAAAAGAAATAATAGATTTAGCTTTACTACAAAACATAGCATCACTTTTAGGTAGCCAGCAGCATAAAAAAGAGAAAAGGAGAGAAAAGGGAGAGACAGAAAATGTTAGACAGAGCAGATTACAAACCTGCCTTCAGTAGCACAGAAGCCCAGGGCTGTGCACTTCCACCAAGCCCAACTCTCCCCCTTCCTGACTCTGTCATGGTCTCTCTAGCCCTGGTGAAACCAGTAGAGCTGTCTGTAATATACTCACTCTCCCCCTTCCTGACTCTGCCATGGTCTCTCTAGCCCTGGTGAAACCAGTAGAGCTGTCTGTAATATACTCACTCTCCCCCTTCCTGACTCTGTCACGGTCTCTCTAGCCCTGGTGAAACCAGTAGAGCTGTCTGTAATATGCTCCAAATGGCACATCAAGAGAACTGTACAGAATTGTACTGGCATCAGAGTCATTTAAAAACTAAGATACTTTCTCCCAATGCACTCCACCTCCAACTTTCAAAACAAAAATCCATTTCCCCAAGAGTGGAAGGTCTTTTATTTGGGTTATGGTTTGGCTCAGCCTGTGGACCAAAGTTCTAGAGCCATCTGAGGCAGTCTTGGGAAGACAATACGTCACAGGCATGAATGGTGGGACACTCAAACGGCACTGAGTGACTTAACGGCTCCCACTGAGGCCAGTGAGGTTTCAGCAAAGGAAGGCTCAAGTCAAGTATTCTTGGAAATACTGGTGCCCAGTCTTGCCAAGCAGAGGAAGTGGAAAACGGACCAAGCTCATTGATAAATGCAAAAAACAAAAGCAAGAGAGGGCTTCCCTCCAGAGATCACAGAGTTCCAACCCCCTGCCATGGGTACGGACACCTCCCGCTTTTTTTCACTGCTCGGGGAGCAGTTTTTCAGCCCAGAGAGTAAGACAGACTTATGGTACTGATGGATTTGACCGTGGGGTATGGGCTTACTTCACTCACAGCTTTTGCGTCAAGTCTTTTGCGGAGCAAACGAGGACAATGGCTTTCCTGTCACCAAGGGGCTGCCTGGCTCCCAAACAACAATACGCGGGTGACCTCAGGCCTGGCCCTTGGCCAGCGTGAACTCCCCGGCTTCATTCCCAACGCCCGTGGAACGCTGGCAACTCTCCTCTCCTTTTGGTTGCTTTCTGTATTTTTCTCCAGTTCACTGTTTCAGCCACACAGCAGAGACCACGGGGCATCCCAGCAGGATACATGGGGTATCCCAGCAGGATACATGGGGTATCCCTAACTTCCAGATAAAGCTTATGTTTGACAACTGAAAGTCTGGACCAAAACTAGAACGCAGTTCTAGTTCAAAGGTTCAGTTCACAGAATCACAGAATCTCAGGGATTGGAAGGGACCTTGAAAGCTCATCTAGTCCCATCTCCCTGCCGGAGCAGGAACACCTAGAGCAGGTCACTCAGGNGAACTGAGGGGCCCAGAACTGGACACAATAATCCAGATGGGTTCTCACCAGGGTAGAGTAGAGGGGGAGGAGAACCTCTCATGACCTAGGCCCGAGCTGAAAAGAAGGGGAAAAATAAATCCCAATATGTTGTTACCTTGCAACAACAAGGTTGTCTGGGCTGGAACAATCCTCACTCTCCATAGAGACCAGGGGATGAAGAAGAAAGCAGCCCTGAAGAAAGGGACTTGGGGGTGCTGATGGAGGAGAAGCTGGACACAAACAGACAGTGGGCACTTGCAGCCCAGAAAGCACATCACACCCTGGGCTGCATCAAAAGGTGCATTGCCAGCAGATCCAGAGAAGGAATTCTGCCACTTTGCTCTGCTCTGGTGAGACCTCACCTGGAGTCCTGTGTGCAGGTCTGGAGCCCTCAAGAGAGGAAGGACATGGACCTGGTGGTGCGGGTCCAGAGGAGGGACATGAAAATAAGCAGGGGGTTGGAGCACTTTTGCTACAAGGACAGGCTAAGGGAGCTGGGGTTGTTCAGCCTGGAGAAGAGGAGGCTCCAGGGAGACCTAAGAGCAGCCTTCCAGTACCTGAAGGGGACAACAGGAAGGCCGGGGAGGGTCTGTTTACAAAGGCCTGCAGTGACAGGATGAGGGGCAATGGCTTCAAGATGGAGAAGAGCAGATTTAGATGGGACATTAGGAATAGGCTCTTTAGGCTGAGGGTGACAGACCACTGGAAGAGGTTGCCCAGGGAGGTGGTCGGGGCCCCTGCCCTGGAGATACTCAGGGGGAGGCTCAACAAAGTCCTGGGCAACCTAGTCTAGTTGGGGGTGTCCCTGCTGACAGCAGGGAGGTGGGACTAGATGACCCTAGAGGTCCCTCCTGGCCTGGACCACTCTATGATTCTATGATTCAATGAACACTTTCGTGCCTGTGAATGGGAAGAGGAAACTCCTTAAATTCCTTTAATCCTGTATTTCAGCCTTACAGCTCCATGCTGAAATACACACATTGCTCCTCCAACAAACCTTGCTTCTACTGCCCTGGTTGCTTTGCCTCATGGCAGTTTACTGCCTTTCTAATTCTCTGGCATCCAGCCACGGGATTTCAGTCCAAAGGTCAGCCTACACAAAGTAAACTGTCTTGAAAGTTTCAGGTAGTTCTGGGCAAATAAAGGGACACCAATACTGGGACATTATTGTCCTGATAGTAAAAACTGCAAATCCCCACCCCATTCTGCTGCTGAGAGCTGGCTGACAGCTTGTCTCCTTTCACACTGTTGTGTTTTTGAAATTGGAAGGCATCTTAAAGATCACCTCAATTCCACCCCCTGCCCTGGGCAGGGACACCTCCCACCAGCCCAGGTTGCTCAAAGCCCCATCCATTTATCATTTGGCAGTTTTAGGAGTTGCTCAGCCACACACCATTTCATTTATTATTTGGCAGCTTCCTCAACATGCAAAAATTTACAGTAAAATTTCTAAGAGCCAAGAAGTTCTTCATTTGTGGAAGCTCTTGCCCGAGAGCGAGACAGATCTGGTTTGCAAAACTTAAAGGTATCGTTTAACGCTTCTCTGACGTCTGCTCCTTGGACTACAAAGAGATTCCTTGTGGTTAACCAGCTTCACCTGCTCCTGCTCAGTTTTTGTCACCAGACAGCACATGAGACATCTGACAGCCCCATCAGCTCCACAGCATCTGCGAGTAACCAGCGTCCTCCTTCGAAAGGATACGCGCTGGGGCCTCTTTCCTAGAAGCTCTTTTCTTCCTTATGGGAGGCAGATGCACCAGTCAACTTGCCAGGTTGGTTCTGTTACACGTAATTGGCTTTTTATTTTTAGGTTGGGGGAAAAAAAAAAGAAGAAGAAAAAGCTAGAAATTCTCATCAACTCCTAGGCAGCACACTGGGGCATAACGGATTCAAAGGGAAAGAAAGGGAGAAAGAAAGGGAAAAAGAAAGGGAGAAAGGGAGAAAGGGAGAAAGAAAGAGAGAAAGAGAGAAAGAGAGAAAGAGAGAAAGAGAGAAAGAGA
>VZTM01022389.1:270129-325891 GCA_013400555.1 Jacana jacana
GGGGAAGGGGAAAAGGGGGAAAGGGGAAGGGGAAAAGGGGGAAAGGGGAAGGGGGAAAGGGGACAATAAACAGCACCGTTGTGGGCCTACATTTACAGCTTTCAACTGTTTTTGTACAGCTTCCTACTCCTTAACTTCATAGCAATGATGGAAGGCAAGACTTTCCAGTCCTGCAGTCTGGAATACATGGACACGATTCACTGTGCAATATGACCCTTTTCCCTCCACGTGCTGCACGGAAGATATACGGTACCTGGAATGTAGTTGCTCTGTGGCTCGATACCTGCTGGGAAGTTAGTGTTCTCTGGAATAGAATGACTGTAATCGTCTAACGGTGGGAACTCAGCCGGGATCTCTGTGTGCCGAGGCACCAGCACTGGAGGTAACACTGCACAAATGGAAAGGAACCAGAATGGAACAGCAACGTTAACAGCTTTAAAATAAAATGACTGAAACCCTAGAAAATGAAGAGAAACCAGTTTGGAGTAACACCCTTCAATACATGCAGCACTGAAGACGCTAATTAAGGGACACAATTTGATACTTAGTGCTTCTGAAGTACCAGCAGCAGTTAATGATGCCGCTCTTAAGGTACCTCAGCTGGGGACAGGATACGTGCTTATCTGAGCACACCTAGCCTGGCTGCCCCTTCCAAGGCAAAGAGACAGCAAGACAATGTATACCACGTAATTCAAAAGGCATAAATTTCACATAAGCTGAAACGGCGAGGTGAGATTAACATAAACACCCTGCCTGGTTCCGCGGATCTGCTCCGACAGGCAGCGGAGCTACCTGCAGCTCCAGATGAAAGTCTCTTTTGGAGACTTCAGAACTTCAGGAAGTTCGCTTGCGTTGGGAGCTATTCTTAGATCCCACTTCAACCTAACAGTAAGCTTATCCTTAATTTAATACCACCACCCAGGGATGCACAGAACACTGCCCATACTGGTACCTGCGACGTGTGAGCTGTTTACAGGCACACGAGGCCACATTAGGAACCTGGCAGCAGCGCAACCGGCTCGACTGGGATTTTATCCATTTAAAATGACATTTCCCCCTTGAGGGCAGGTTCATAAATTATTCTGCTGCGTACAGTAAGAGACTGCCATCAATAATAGATACCCTTTGGTTTTAAAACCCTACGCCTGCTGCTTTATTCGGTTTTCAAATGCACTCTTAAATCCCTCCTCTTCCCCACCGAGCAGCTGAGGTTTCCACAGCCGGGGCCGGCCCTACCTGGGGTTTCCACTCTTTGGTAATGGTAAGGATTCACGCAGACCTCATCCTTCTTCATATTGAAGGCGTACTCGCACATCTCCATGGCCCGCAGCTCATGGTGGCTATGGAGGTCCGGCCACCGCCACAGCCGGCAGTAGATCACATGGGGAAGACCTTTCCGGTGAGACACCTGCAGCCGGCCATCTAACGATCTGCGGGCAAGAAGATAACGAAGATATCAGTTTAGATGGGGATTGATGCGTGTGTAATATTGCCCACGTCCCACCAGACGCCAGTAGGGGAACCCAACGGGAAGGCTGCAGAAGTCAACAGGATGGGCTGCCTGGCAAAAGCATTCGGGTCCTAGTCTTAGGTTCTCTCTGAAAAGTGTCAAATCTTTGTTTTATGTAGCAGCCCTCCTCTGGGTTTATTCATTTTTCTGGAAAGAAAAGAGGTTAATTTGGAGGCAGAGAGAAGAGCTAGGGCAAGTAAGAATACGTTGATTTAGTGGCACTTGGAAGCATCTATGTGCGTCCTTACAAGCAGGTTGTTTGCAGAGCTCTCAACCATTTACACTGTGACATCTTGAACTATGTGCTAATAAAGCCTTCAAAATACCGAGAGATCTGAATTTCCATTGTGACAAAACCATCCAAAACTTACTACATATACCTTTTCTTCAAACAGTCCTCACAAACAAACAACCGAGCCTTCTGGTTTCATTTCCCAAATTGCAGCTTGAAAGCAAAAAATAAGGTGTTTTTTTTTTTCCAGCATTGCTTACTTTTGTGTTTTACATCTAGCCCATGTTCTCCTCCAACTCATTTTTCACCTAATCATGTCCTCAGCCCAGAATAGCCCGTTCCTAACAAACTTTCCTGGGAAGCAAGAGAAAGGTGTTCAAATGCTCCCTGGCAGAGGAAGGAGCTGGAGTGGGGTCTCCTCCATCAGCCACTAAGCCGGAGGGAGCTGCCCCCGGGCACTTCCTTTGAAGTCTAACCCTTCCCTTCCTTTGCTTTTCTTCATGACTGAAACCAAACGCTGCAGGAGTTTGGTGAAATGAAATCTTTCTATTTATTTTTTTTTTAATTTGACAAAGAAGAAAGAAAAAAAAGAAAATTGAAATTTCAATTGGCTTTATTTTTCCTTGGCAGCCAATGTAGACAAACCAAACCCAACCCAACCCAACCAAACCATTATTCAAACAGTGGTTGCCCTGGGCCTGGCTGCCCTGACAGAGTTTTCCCAAAAGCTTCTCTGGCAGAGCTTGGTAACACGCACACCTCTTGTAAACACCCCCCACAACAACGGGAAAGGCAAAACACAACCAATTCAAGCTATTTCTGACAAGCCCTTGATTTAGGGGAGCAGGAAAACACGTCACACAACTGTTATGTATAAAATCTATCAGGAGTTTCTGCCACCACCAAGGCATTTGCTGGTCCAGGTTACAAACCATCTAAAACCCGTGAGTTTATTACAGCCCCAAAAACGCACAACGCCCATGGTTATTATTTGTAGTCGGTATTTATAGGATCATAGAATGGTTAGAGTGGGAAGGGACCTTAAAGATCATGGAGTTCCAACCCCCTGCCCTGGGCAGGGATACTTCCCAACAGAGCAGTTTGCTCCAAGCCCCATCCAGCCTGGCCTTGAACCCCTCCAGGGATGGGGCAGCCACAGCTTCTCTGGGCAACCTGTTCCAGGCTCTCACCACCCTCACACCAAAGAATTTCTTTCTGGTATCTAATCTAAACCTCCCCTCTTCCAGTTTAAAGCAATTACCCCTCATCCTGTCACTGCACTGACAGACTCCCTCTCCAGCTCTCCTGTAGCTCCTTCAGATGTGATTCTTCATATTGTGCCTGTTATTTATGGGTCCCACACTCTCTTCAGACTTCACTCTCTAGACTGCACTGGGACAGGGTGACCAGCCAGCTGAGCGTCTGGCCCATTCTCCAAGGCTGGTCTTACACCAAGGTCCTTCCGAGGGCATCAGTCTGCCCTGATGGAAGACTCACCAGGAGGGTGCCAGCATCTAGAACTGATCTGTGGACAGTGGGAATCTTGGTACTGATTTCCATGGAGTCAAGAGTTGATTTATGTGACCCCTAAACTTCTCAGTGTGGGAAATTTTTAAAAACATGTATCAGAAGTGTGAAAATACTCACTAAACAAAAAGAGAATAGGTTGAAACAAGTGAGGGTAAAGGAGAAAAAACAAGCCTCAGAGAGATGATTCCAAGCATCCCACAGGAGATATGACCATGGCAAGCGTTCTTACTCTTCCCAGTCACCACCAGCAGGTTACAGATGGACAACCCACCAGCAGACACTTGGGCTGAGGCTGGCAGCTGAGAGTGGAGCACTAACTCAAAGCGTGGATGGCTTTGGGATGGTTTTCTCCCTCTGTTTCTTAGGACAGAAGAAACTGATACCTACAGCAAACTTCCCAGTTAGCCAGAGGGCATAGTGCTCTTCCCACCACCCTAAGGTTCTTGGAAAAAGCTATGAACTTTCTTCCCATCAACCCAGGGTTCTTGGAAGAAGCTCTGAAGTCTTTACAAAAGCTGGGACAGTGTATCTAGATGCCTGACACTCTCTGGATGTGGTGGCCACCTAGTTTAATGGAGCCCTTCCACTGACCACGTTCTCACAGAAGACAGTGGAGGGAGACATCAGGTCACCATTGCCTGAGCAGTCCCCAAATCCTGGACAGCTTCAGCAGGTATCTAAAACAAAAGCAGCCTGAAAGCATAACATACCTCAACCCCTAGTATCAAAGGTACTTATTTTTGTTAGCAGAGACCATGCTCTGCAGAAAACACATTGTGCTCTGTGTCTACCCCTGCTCATGGCATGAATGCCGTCTGTAAGGCAGAAGAGATGGACTCCTCTACAGCCTTATCTAAAAAGACTTCAAAAATGACAGAGCCATATGTTTTATTTTAAGATATAATAACCTCCCCTCTCTCTCCCACCAATAAGATGATAAGGTAAAAGAAATTCTATTTCCCCAAAGCCCTGGGGGCTAATTACATCGTTGTGATTGTGAAATCTCTCCTCGGGCTCTCTGTTACGGGACAAAACAACATCATCTGCGTGTTCTCGGGAAGGGCATGGGGAAGCAACAGGGCAGCTTTAGTTCTTCCTGCTGTCCTGCCTCAACCCTCAAGGAATATTTTCTCCAAATCCACAAAAAGCTGGCACGGCTGAGATGGGACACTAGATTAGATGAGCAAACACTGGGCTCTATGAAAGGCAGCTTTCTGTGCTGACCATAGCCGATTGCAACACCTTCATTAGCTAACTGAATGACATTCGTAGGTGCAAACGCTTGATCAAGCATGAGAACTGGCTTAAGTACCCAATTCTATTGGCCTGAACTGTTCCTAATACTGAAGTGTTTCTCCCTCTTACCCTCCTTTTAACTAGCCTGTGTTGAGCTGATCACCTGTACAACTAAGTTGATAGATTTATTGTTCCATGCCACCACATTTCTTCTCAAAACACCAAAGCTTCTTTGCCCAAAAATTCAGTACTGGGTGGTTGTCTCCTAAAGCAGCACCATTTGCTCTGGTGGGACACTAGGCCTTCAAAGTGTCTCTATGCTGGGATGGGTGGGATTCAACAGCCAAGGCTGTAAAGAGCCCTTGTTTTCACAGTCAATGTTCAGACCGAGGCGGGGAATGTAGACTCTCACTGGAGCATCTTTCATAACGAGCAAGTTTCCTGGACTTACAGGACAAGAATGAGAAGATATTGTGATCCACAAGCCTTTTTTACTATGGGAAATACAATGAGCTGTAGTTATCACCGAGTGTGAGAGCATGTAGGCTCTGAGAGCCTGCAAGATAAAAACCAAAGCCAGAACACGGTGAGATTGCTGAGCTGATACCAGCGGTTTATAATGAAGAAACAAATTCAACAGTGATTCAGGAGAAAAAAAGTCCTGATATGACAAGACAAAGAAGCAGCAGAGCATGGAAAGAGAGTGGCTCAATGATGTCAAGGACCAACCCATGGAGAAGACACCTGCGCTTCCCCACTGGAGTGAGGACTAGGTGGCCAGCAGACCTGCTGGGTGGCTGTGATGGGGCTAATGCCCCACAGCCCATGTTGTGGGTGTTAGCAGAAAGATAATAACCATGCACCCATATCCTGCTTGTAGGATACAGCTCAGAAGGCTCAGGGCTTGGTAAAAGATCAGAGAATTGTAGAATGTTGGGTTGGAAGGGACCTTTAAAGGTCATCCTGTCCAACCCCCCTGCAATAAGAAGGGACATCTTTGACTAGATCAGGTTGCTCAGAGCCTCATGAAGCCTGACCTTGAATGTCTCCAGGGTTGGGGCCTCTCCCACCTCTCTGGGCAACCTGTTCCAGGGTCTCAGCACCCTGATTGTAAAGAAGTTCTTCCTAATGTCTAATCTAAACGTCCCCTGCTATAGTTTAAAGCCATTGTCCCTTGTTGTATCACTACACACCCTTGCAAACAGTCCCTCCCCAGCTTTCCTGGAGCCCCTTTAGGGACTGGAGGGCTGCTCTGCTCTAAGGTCTCCCAGGAGCCTTCTCTTTTCCAGGCTGAACCACCCCAACTCTTTCAGGCTGTCTTCATACAAGAGGTGCTCCAAATGCTGAAGGATGAAGTTAGCCAAAGGTTTGAGGGTTACAATATGGTGAACTCAAACAGGATCAAGAGGTATCTAGTGGAGAGGTCACTCTGCACCTACAGCAGCTGTAACCAGAGATAAAATAATACTGAATGAGGAAAGACAGACCGAGACTCCAGGAATGCAGTCAGGTAATTTAACTGCTTGCACAACAGCATAAGGCAGCGTCAGGACAACGTTTCAGTGTCCATTAGAAAGGAACAAAAAGCCCCTCGGGCTCCACACCTTCAGGACTGACCCATCCTTGTACGTCACTGTGAGGAAAGTTTAACACATCAGACCCCAAACTATCCAGAATACAGCAGCTCAGAGAACAAGGGGCAGTGGGGACTCCTAACAGCAAAACCAGAGAAGGGAGGAAACCAGAATGACAGAAACACTGAAACTTTCCTTTTTCTTTTTAAACAATCCTCTGTAACCCTCTGAAAAAGAATGAGGAGTAAACAGGGGAGCGTTACATTGCACAACAGGAATTTGATTTCCAGGCCTGATTGGGTTTGTTGTTTTTCTTTTTGTTGATGTTCTGGGGTTGGGTTTTTTGCTGTTTTTGTTGGTGCTGGTGGTGTGTGGGTTTTCTGGGGTTTTGCTGTTGTTGGTTTTTTTTTGGTTTGGTTTTGTTTTTGTTTTAACCTCACACTTCAAAACATGTACTTGCTATTTCTTATTTTCATCTTTGAGCATTTTGCAGGTATCTTTCCTCTACATGGATAATCAAACGCTTTCTTACACCCATTCTCCTTCTTTAAAAGTAGAGCTGAAGTCAGTGGAATGCAGCAGTGCAAATTAAGCAAAGTGATGCAATCAATCAGATATTACAGGTGGTTTTGCCAAGGTTGGAAATCTTCAGATTTACTCTGAGATACATATCCCCCCCCCCCTTCAGATACAAAACCNNNNCCCCCATTCAGATACAAACACTCCTGTTTGCAAAGCCCATCAGTTTTAGATCCCTGTCATTAATCTTCCAAGGGAGCAAAATGCCTGAAAGCTCAAGTATCCAGTAACACCAACATGTGCAAAACGCCGTAAGGGAAAAGAGAAAAAATAATCAGGAAGAAAAAGTTTTAAGTTACACTTTTCCAAGGGGGGTCTTATTAAAAACCACAGGCAGAAACTGGCTTTTAAAACCACACAGTTGCCAGGATGCTCTAAAATGCACCAAGAAGTACAGCCACGGGCTGTGATTTTTCTCTTGGGCACAAACCAGGTTAAGTAATTCCTTACTGGCCCCGCATCTGGTCTGCACTGGGAAAGGAGGCGTTTATTTTCGTAGCAGACTCTGGCTTTCGCATGCGGAGCACTGCGGTATCCACAGGGCTTCACTGCAAAGAGGGATAAAAATCTCAACAGGCCCTGGATACTGGCCAAATGGACAACACTGGATTAAAACACAAACCCCAAAAGACCTATGCAGCACATTTGTAACTCAAAAGCTGATCCCCTGCCATTTCTTTCCCCTCAATTTGCTCAGCATCACTACGTTTTCCAATTTCTGGTGCAGTTTTAACAGTGCTGTCATTCAGGTTCTAGAAATAGAAGTAACTGGTTCGAACCGAGGTTTGCAATGCACATTATCACACCGCCAGAGAGGAAACTAATAATTAATACTTCTACTTAGCACTTAAAACTTCTAGAAGATTAAAAGAATTAACAGACACCTAATTTGCAACACATCTCTATGGAGAAGGTAAGTTTTTACAGCCCCTAAAGCGATGAAGCTAAATGATTCTTGCAAAGTAAGACAAAAGTTGGTGTCAGAGCCAATACCAGGGATAAGGAGCTCATCATCCCCTCAATGCTATCAAAAACCACCGCTTTTGTGCTCCGCTTTTGTGCTGGCGCAGCGGTTATTTGGACTCTTGGTTCTTCCCACTAAGGGCTGCTATGGATCTAGAAAGAAATCCCATCTCCTCCACACCTGTAGGTGACCTCAGGTGGTTCCGACCTTCGCCGGGAGTCGCTAACGGGAGCAGAAGCCCCGGGGCAAAGGCAGGAGGAGGAAGCAACGGGCAAAGCACTGGAACCGGTGCAGCGGTTGTCACTGCCGTTGGGCAGAGCATTCCCCTTTACAGGTAAGACCAGGATCACAGCCAGCAGGTGGCCCGGTCCACGCATCCGCTAGCCACGGGGTCTGGAACAAGAGACGGCTACAAGCTACTGCCTGCAGCATCAGGTAAAGATTTTAAAGGTAAAGAGCAATTCCCCTTTCTTCTGATGCTGCATAATTCTTCTACTCAAGTCTCGTTTGTTCTGGGTTTGAAAAGTAGCTGACAACACAGAAATTACCAATAGATCTTGTGTGGGTTTTCTTACTGCCTATTTACAAGGCTCAGTCTTTACTGGGGCAGACTTCCCCTTCCCCCACGCGAGAGCTGAAGAAATACAGCACGAAGAGTTGATGTCAGGATCAGATTATGACAGCATGAGTCACTTATGAAGATTCCAGTAATGCTAAGCTCTTTAGCAGGTGCCTTGAGACCATATTTTTTGGAGTCCAATTTCAGATTCAGACATAAGTACGTTTTATTGGTTTACCATAAACTGTCTGTCCATTGTTGCTTCTCTAGGGCCGCCTTCTGCTTGTCCTGTGCTCCACAGCTCCCTTCTCGAGCTGCGTCCACTTCTACTCCCTGCTGGCACGCAAATAACAGCTTACTTTAGGTTACACTGCCTTAAAGCTACAGATAGACCTCGTTTTGTCACACAGTATCACGCTCTAACTATTTTTTCCTCTGCACTTTTTAGTAATCTCTGCTATTTACGCCACTTCCGTTCATGCCACAGCTACAGGATATTGGCTACTGGTTTTCAAACCCAGCTCCCTTTCCTCTATTTTTAGCCATTTGGTAATTACATGCCCCTACATCTCTTTCGCCTCCTCCTTTATCTGAGCACAGAAGATAGGTTTTTTCAGAGGCCCAACCACGCATGTCCTTCACCCTCCTACCCCAGAGAGTTTGGAATATATATCCTAACGCTTCACTAAGGTTTAATCAGGAGACCGGTTCTAAGGCACAAACCTGGAAACACAGCATTTTTAACAACTAGAGCAAAAACTGCAGTTAAAACATCCTTGATGGTACCCTCTACCCCAGGGAAGCTGACAGCCGACAGCAAAGCAAGGTCAAAACCCCCTTCTAACTATCCTGGATGTAACTGCAAGAAGCAGGCAGGCTAAGCTTTATTTTGCTAAGAATGTGGTAATTCACTACTACTAATTTACCATGAATAACCATCAGTACAGAGTAAGGGATGTGAGCTGAACCTGAAGGATTCCAAGCCTTTTCCCACTTACCTTTCATGGAGCAGACGTGAATTTTTGTATGCTTTTTATAACTCCTCTACATTTTAAAGCCAGTTTTTCTAAGCAGTTATTTTTATCTGTTTCAGCAACGTTTATTTGCCCAAATCTGTGTCAGACTCATCTAACTTTATTTGTGCTTGAGCTTTAAGGGGCCCGGGGATGGAGGAGACAGAGACAATACGAAGCTCAGGCTCTCAAGAGGAACGTGACTTTCTGAAAAGTCATTTCTCATCTGAGCTCATCATTTCTTCCCAGAATCCCACGTTTAACTTCAATCCCCAAACCCAAAACCCAACGCACTTTCATCCAACTCAACCAACGACTTCCTCTCTCCGAGGAGATTCCAGGCATTCTGATGGGCCTGGGTGTTTGTGTGCTCAGAGGAGTTTCATAAGGAGAAAAATGGATGGATGGAAATGCCACAGAGATTCAGATAATCTGCCACAACACAGAGGGCATTCAAAACAAAAGTATTTCAAGAAAGACTGCAAAAGTGGAGCACTTGGTCCTGCTAACAGTCCAAAAGGAAAAGTTGCTGCAAAGCTCAGTTATTCTCTTAACTTCCACGGTACTTCCACTCATTTACATTTAATATCTAGCTTCAACATGCATCTCCTTGAAACTGTAGTGAATAAATCTCCATAGTTTAATTGCAAATTGGCATCAGCTGCTGATATAGCCCAAACGAAACACGAGCGAAAGAACCAAGAAAATATGTCTTAATGGCTGGAAGAGAAAAGAAGCGAGTGTACCTCACAATGTTTAGACAGAACTCTCACACCAAGAACTATCGCCCCAAATAGACACGTCTGCTAACAAAAGCAAAAGTGATTATCACAGCGAGTGCTGAAGAATGACAGTTTTAAGACCTTGGACTCTCCTTCCCAATATATACAATTGCCAGTGCCTTCAACACAAACTTCATATAAATACCAGGAGTCGGAACTGACTTCTCAGACTAATGTTTGTGCATTCTATCAAGTTGGGACGAAGCCAACATTTCTTATGGAAACATTTTTGGTGGTCCTGGGCAAAGAACATGTTTACTTTATAGCAGATATAACTAAAAATACGCCGTGCTACAGCCTCCAATTATCTTGTTTGGAATAGTTTGAGGCTACTCGAGGTGCACTGCTGTTATTTTCTTTATTATATAGTGAAAACGTTGCTGCTTTTCCTGTAATTTGAAAAGCAGCTATTTCAAGATTTGACATCTGTGTTTGTACCTCCCCCGCACGGATAAGGAGATCCAGGGTGACATTTTCCAGCGTGCCCATCTCCCATTTCCAAAAGCAGCTCAGGTACTTAAGACACAGATCGATACTTTCCCTGAACTACATCGGCCTTTTAAGCCTTCCATTAATTCCACAGGCCCTCCATTATACTGCTTTTCAAGCTGGTTTAACAGCAACCGAGATACATAATTACTCGCACAAGCAGTACTAATTAGCAGCACGCCACAAACAAGGGGACCTGGTCCTGCATCCCAGCCGACCCCAGCCCCTCAGCGGGGATGTCCTTTGGGAACTATCTGGCAGCAGAGACATGCTCAGATGGCTCTGTGACAAGGACCTGTTCTTCATTAAGGCTGATCAACTCCCAGCAAAATGCATCTTGCTTACAAAAACTTTAGTCTGGGTGCTTCAGCGTTCAATCTCTCCCGTCTCCCCCCAACAATTAACCACCTCTCTTTGCCAATGGAGCTTTCCCAGCCTCCGAGCCCTGCTCCGGCATCCTGCGTGTTGTTAATGAGTCAGTTCTGTGTGAATCATTTCCCATGTGCAGGCTGAGGATTTCATCACAGAGCAGATTCTCACAGACTTTTTTCCTCCTCGGTCCCGATGACAAAGAACTACCTCCGCTACCAAAACAAGCCTCGAAGTTTCCACAAGGAGTTAACAGAAGGTGTGTGCCCTGTGAGAGAGGTGAAAAGGGTAGTGGAAGAAGCCTGTGTTAATTTTACAACTCTGACTTCCTTAATTGTGAGTCACCAGCAATGCAGGAGAAATCCAGCTTAAAAAGTAAACCCAAAAGAGTGTGATGTCTTAGGGGAACGCTGCAGATTTAAGATGAAACGCCTCATTAAAAGCCCACAGAAGTTAATATTTTACAGTCTCTTATGTCTGTAATTACCAGTGAAACCAGAGACTGGAGACTCTGCAAGAGATCCTGTGTGTTTGGAGGAACAACTTTGTAAACTTCTCTGTCTCATAATCAGGTTTTACGACACACCTGAGGAGGTGAGGGAAGAGAGGAGGTGGTGTTACAGGCTTTGGGTTTGTTAGTTTTATTCTGGAGGACCGGTTCTATACAATAAGAGAAGAGGCTTATTTGTACCAGAGAGGTGGAAAATGCTTCAGCTCAATTTTTATGTTTTTTTTTTCCCCTCCACCAAAACCTCTTAACAGTAAAAAAGGAAGCCGTGTACAAGGCCTACCTTATAGTTTCCTTCCTTCTAGTAAATCTACGTATCGGCTGAAAGGGTTTGGGTTTTTTTCAGGCTGCCGCTCGCAGCCCAGTGCAGCAAGAGAAAGTCACTCCCTCCGCCATCCCCTCCGGCCAAGGTAATTATCTTACTCATGGAAGCCCAATTCTGCCTTCCTAAATTACAGATTAGCTCGAATGAAAAACATACTGAAAAACTTGGAGAAAAGGCGGGGAGAGGAGAAGAGGATATTCCTCACTCACCAAAACTCAGACTTTTACATACTGTTGCTCCTTCTATCAGGATGCACCGTTTTCCCCCTCAAGATCTGCAGCACTCGCTGTCTTTTTGAAGGAAAGCAGCAGTAAGACAAGCGCAGATGTTTTTCCCTCTATCCTTCACCCTCCCCTGCCCTAAATGGCACCAGCTCGGCACTGGTGAGATGACTGGGAGCAAGGATGTACAATTTCAATGCTGAACTCTGACTAATGCAGGATGTGTGGGAGAGCAGCAGAGCAGCATGAATAACAAACAGCTCTATAAAGCACGTATCAGTATCACGCTAAGTCACTCTTATCATCCAAACAGGATCTCAAGCATGTGCGTGCACAGTACCTTTCCTGTAAAGGTTTTATTCTTACTCTTGCTTGCATGGAAATCCAGCTGGTATGACATAAGAAGGAGCAGGAAAAAAGCAAGTGGCCGAAATCAACATAAACAAATACTTTCTTTTCATGTAAATGTCAGTAGTAATAAAAACTTGAAGCAAGAAGCGATTAAAGAACAGTCCAGAAAAAAAAAAAACAACAAACCCAGCACAGAACCAAGTCACCTTTCAACCACCACAGGAGACAGAACTCTGCCTAAATGAGATGTTTTTTCAGAAGTTTTCCATGAGGTGTCTGTAACAAACAGCTGGAAATATCAACTGCATCAAAACTCGCGTTTAAGTAACAGAGAGGCTTCAAGGAGCTTTCCTGTTGTCATCTCCCCCTCCCCTCTCTCCAAACTAACAAGAATGTTGAATATTCCCATCCAGGGAACCTCACTGGGTAAATGCTCAAATGAGAAGCAGATCTAGAGCTCTCCAAGTGGAGGGGAACAAGGAGGGAAAGCAGACACTCGCAGGTAAATATTAGTTTGTACTGGAAAAAGCCTGAGCACATTTTAAAGCTGCTTTTGATTTTCATGCCAACCTCACATCGTTCTCTGTCGAACACCAGCAGGGCAGGGTGACGCAGGGGGAAGGAGAACCTGGTGTCTTTGGCAGACGGTCCATTCGGTGACACTGCCGGCCATTATCAGCCAAATTACGAAAAATGATGAGCAGAATTCCAGAAACAAGGGATGTTTTTCTTCCTCGTTTTCTTTTTGGGCCCTCTTGACCAGTACCTTCAATGCCAGCCACACTGGAGTCTGGCTGGACTGGTGTGTGTGGGTTTGGCACTCACAAAAGGGGCAAGGAATGGTGTTTGGGAGCACAGTTCTCCCTTCTTTGCTCCCATCCTGTAACCACACGAGCTTCTCTTTCCCAGTCAACCTCCAACCGAGTAGTGACCTGAGCAATAACGCTAGATAAAGACTGGAAGCTCTTTAAAGCCCCAGGAGAGATCCCTCCTGGCCTGCAACAGGACACTGGCATCCCTCTGCTGTGACCTGAATGGGGAATCCACAGAAGACAAAACAGTTCTTCAAATCCTGAAGAGCTTTCAAAACCATGCAAGCGCACAAATAGATCTGTCCATCTTTCTGGTACAGCCCAAGATGAGAACTCTAAAAGGTTGCTCAACAGCTCACAGCAACGCTGCACCACTTTGATGGTCAACACGAAGACCATCCCCACTCAACCCAAATCAAAGCCTGAGGGAAACTTTAGAAGCAAACCATAATAACTGCTCGAGATGAAATGCAGACAGGAGACCCAGGAACACCACCCAGCTTCTCTAAAACAACACCATGAGGCATATGGAGGTAAGAGTCAATTATGGCCTTCTTTTTATGTCTCCTTTTTAGTGGCATAATGCGCTTGCTGGGTCCCTGGGTCAGCAGTGACTCAGAGAACAGAGGGCCTTCCAGTGAATCATCTGCACATTTTTAAGCACCCTCCAGGTTGTGTTGATTGGGAGACGTCTCACTACCTACACCTTCCCTAAATACTTCCTGGGCTGCCCAAGGCATGAGTGAGAGTGAGAGAGCACGCGAGCGAGGGCGCAGAAGAGCAGGGAACCCTCTCCGAATATCTGAATGCCACACAAAGGAGCACACCTATTCCACACGCAGATCTAACAGCACTGCTCGCTCCTACAGCATGGAAATATGGACATAAGCTACATAAAGATAGGGAAACAATGGGGTAAGTCACAAATATTTGATTTCACAAGTCAAGACAGTTTTCTTTCCCCTCCCCTCGTGACTAAGCCTTTGGTCCACACACCCACTCCATCCTCAAAAAACAACTCCACGAAACAAATTTGATTGCTCTAAAATACACACAGGCAATGACCAATCATACCTCCTCCTCACAGCACTAATTCTATTTACTAAGAGTCTGCACCAACTGTCTGCTTTGTACGTAACAGGATCCATCTCCCTCTCCCAGAGGGACATTGAACTCCAAGTCCAACTCCTCTCCATTTTCCTTACCCCATTCCCAAACCCCTGAATCTGCAGATAATTGCCCAGATAAACTTCCTGAAAACACTCCGAGCCACTTGCAGGGAAAGGATACTGCAATGCCCGATGTGCCATGGACCAAAATTGTTCCCAAAACAGCGCTCAATAGTATGGCAAGGAAGGGAGGGGGGTGGTCTGTGCCACAGGGTTCCCACCCTTCAGTTGGGGGGCGGGGGGACACTAGCAGCATTCCCTGCCTCCCATTTGCACCCCTAAAGCAAACAAAGATCTACCCCTTCTTTTCATTTTTAGCAACCAGAACAATTTGCCTGTCCTTATGTCATCCCAGCTAATCTCTTCCTCCTCTCTGGCACATCAGATAAATATCTTGTTCCTCCAACCCATCAGAAAACACAGCTGCTAAAATTATCCTTCTGACCCATCAATCCCACCCCTCTCTTAATCCGTGTGGTATCTTCTACAAGGTATTAAATTCAAACAGCCTCGAGACTCGTCCTCAAGGCACTCCAAGCCCTCTTTATATCCTGCATCTGAGAACTCATCCCAACTCCAGCTTCCCTCCTCCTCCCAAATTCCTTGCCCAGACTGGGCATCCCACCCACATGCTCCCTTCTCCTCGGCTTCTCTTCTGCTCTTCTGCTCCTCACTTCATCCCTCTCCCTGAGGGAACAGGAAAACCTTCCAGCCCCGACGAGATGAAAGGATGATGCTTCACTGCCTCATTTCTTTAGAAAGGCCAGTTGAGCTGAGAGGACCATACAGCATCAACACGATGCGAGCAGACAAGAAGCTTTACAGGGAGGAGGTGGTGCAAAAAATATTAAAGTAATTAATATAGTCGATGGTTTTCTCTAGATATTCCCAGGAGTACTGTCTTGCATCAGTCAGACTGCCAGCTATTCAGTACGGGGAAGGGCTGTATTTTTTTTCCCCCCTTCTAAAGCAATAAGCACATTCTTGGCAGCTAAATTATTAATAAGGAACAAATGGTAATTGATTTACAGATGAGCCTGAATGAGAGGATTTGTCTTCTTCAGTCATCTAAGTCAGCATGCCCACGCGGCTTCGCTCCTGGTCCTGTCCCCACCAAAATCTCAGAGCAGTAACGCAGCCCCCCCAGCTCCACATTAGCTGTTTATGTGCCCTCTTCACCTCTGGTGGATCCGACCACTGACCAGGTATTGTGAAAGAGAAACAAAGCATTTCTTCTTCTTTCTGTCTCTCTTTCTTCTCAGCCGGCAAGAAAAAGCTTAACTGGCCACCTTCTTAAGATTTTATTTTTATCCATTGTAAGCTCGTGAAAAAAATAAAAATACTCAAGGAAAAGATGAGTTTTGCATTCAGGCTTTGAATGTGCTGAGCTTGGGGAATTAGCTCTCTCCCTGCTAGTGGAAAGTTCCACAGTTCTGGCCCAGTTCTTCACACCAGAAGTTCTCTCTCCTCCTCCTCCAGAGGCTACTTTCTCCCGTTTCAGCTCCAATTCTTCCTATAATCTTTGCTGAATGGACCGTGGCTCCCCGGGTAGGTCTTCCCCCCGCCATGAAGCCGGGTTCACTTGTGAGACAAGCTCGAGGGGCGGCCCCCGAGAGCAGCTACTCCACCGGCTGCGACGTTTATCGTCATTAACAGCACCACGCACGCATCCTACTGCTTTCACAACACTTGCCACGATGTGTTTGGCACCAAGAGCCCATCAGCAGCCAGCCTGCCACAACCTCAACCTTCTCCAGGTGGGAACCCGTGGCTTTATGGAAAGCAACACAAAGCTTGTTTGGAGAAACCTTATGGAGATGAGGTGTTAAAAAACACATTCTCGCTGCTTAAAACGCTGGCTGAATCCCAAACGATGGGAACTCTTACACCAGGCAAAACCAGACCTTCAAAGGCTCGTAGGCAAATATACTGTCACTGAATATTTTGTCATGGAAGCAAGAGCCTAAAAATATAACAGGAGGAGATAATGCACTGAGACAGGCCAGCGCACATCCTGTCTTTACTCTGCAAACACCACAGTGCGAACTGGCACCGTTGTACAAATCAGGTCACCCATACAAAAAGTAGGACAGTAGTTTGTAACAAACCACAGCCTTCATCCCAGAGCCACTGCCTTCCTCGTCCCAGGAATCTCACTCTGAATTAAAAGAGCGTGAAACCTGATGGGAGCTCGGCTGGGAATGGGATTCTCAGCTTTACTGAGAATCCAATTCCCAGGCTTTACTCAGACAGGTTTTACTTGCCTGCTGGGGGCCTGGAGAAGCCTTGAGATAGAATCATGGAATTGCCCAGGTTGGAAGGGACCTTTCAGATCATTAAGTCCAACCATCAACTCAGCACTGACAAAAACCACCACTGACCCAGGGCCCCCAGCACCACATCTGCCCGGCTTTTAAATACCTCCAGGGATGGCGACTCCACCACTTCCCATGGCAGCCTCTTCCAAGGCTTGACTACCTCTTCAGTGGGAAAATTTTTCCCAGTATCCATCCTAAACCTCCCCTGGTGCAGCTTGAGGCCATTTCTTGTCCTACCACCTGGTCCTTAAGAGAAAAGACCGACCCCCCTAGCTACACCCTCCTTTCAGCAAGTTGGAGAGAGCAAGAAGGTCTCCCCTCAGCCACCTCTTCTCCAGACCAAACACCCCCAGCTCCCTCATCCACTCCTCAGAAGGCTTGTGCTCCAGACCCCTCACCAGCTCTGTTGCCCTTCTCTGGACCGGCTCCAGCACCTCAGTGTCCTTCCTGTCGTGAGGGACCCCAATGAGATGGGCAGACTCACCGCAGCGTGGTTCCCTGCCGTTGACAGTGGGTTTTATGTCTTCTTCCCGGCAACTGAAGGGCTGTTGCTGTCTCCTTTCTCCACACAGAAATCAAAGAAAAACCAGAAGCGCCCCAGGGTAACCAGAAGACATTATATTCCGCATTCCTTGTTCCCATTTGCAAAATTTGGGCTTGAAGGAGAAAATACTTTGTTTAACATAAATGAGAGAATGGCAAAAGCCATTCCAGACTGAAGAAAAGGGAAGCAGTGGGGGCACAGTTCTCCAGCAGAGGAAAGGAAGATTCTTTTCTTCTGGTAGCAGATGGAGTTTAGCTAGATTTGGGTGAATTAGACCCAAACTCTCACAACCTTCCAATGCCTTTTAGGTCTTATATTCTTATCAAAATCATCCCTGTCGGTCTGGATGCTTCTCCATAAAATACATGTGATAGATCTCTCTTGTAGAAGTACGTAGGGACACTGGAAACACTCCAGAGTTTCGATAGCACGAGAATGGAAGTCAAACTTTAAAAAGCCTTCACTGCAGTTATGTGTAACAGTCCCTAAAACAAAAACCCCATAAACAATCCTTGAGTATAACAATACACATGATCAGGCAGACAGTCTAATCTTTTCCCAGAACCTCCAATGTGCCCAGAGCTATGTAAAGTAAAGTTCCAAGGCGTAAAAAAAGGTATTCAGAAAGACAAACCAAAACAGGTTCCCCAAACCTGCAAGGTTAGTTCCCTTCCAGGAAGGGAATGAGCGGAACCCTCCAGCTGAACGGGGTGTGCACTCATTTGCACATGGAATGAATTCAGTAAATGCCATTCCAGACCTCTAGATCACTGACTTTTGAGGATGCTAATTGCTTTATGGTAGTACTCGCTAATCCCCGCTAAGCCCCAATCAAATATCAAGGCTAATACACAACCAGCATAAAAGAGAAAGTCCCTGACCCAAAGAGAAGGCGATTTCCATTTACAACAGGATGCAACAGGTAAATGAAAGAGAGGGAGGGAAGGAGCAGTTATCACAGGAGCAGTTATTAGATGCCAGAAGCGTGAAGTGGCTTCATGGGGAAAAGAATCTAAAAACATCACCACCACATTCTTCTTCCAGCAATTAATCAGATTTTACTTTCAAAACATGTGTGCTCAAGTCCAGGTGGGCAAATCTGGGAAGCACTTTGTTTCTTTTTGCACACAGGGGAAGAAAAGAGGGGAAAAGACAGGCACAGAAGTAAAAACATACATTTCTCTGAAAATCAGAGAGTGACATCAGGAAGAGGAGGCTGTGGGGAATATGTTATCAGTAAAAGCACAGAGCACCAACCCTTTTTGCTTTCCTCCACAGATCCCCCTTGATAAATTATCATGACTCTCTCAGGGATTTTGAAAATCTGGTTTTTATTATTACTCCTATTTTTAAGGAAGATAAGGTTGTCTCCGGTTTTGAAACTTCAACAAGGGCCACAAACTCCCCCACAGAAGAATTTTACTGCTAGAAAAGCTCTGGCTGCTCAGCCAGCTACTACCGAGCAGCTCAGCTCCGCTGCAATAAAAAAGCAGCACGGCCCGCTCTGAGCAGCACAAAGACTCTGTAACGTCCCTGCAGAGAAGACCAAAAACCTAACTTTGAAATTATCTGCCCCCAGAAGCTGCTGAGGGCTGAGCAGTCCATGTCTGCGTAGCACCCAGCACCTCTGGGCTTGTACAAAGCCTCTGGTGGGAGGAGTGGGAGCGCTGGATGCGGCCGCGGGGGCAGGACCGGCACCTGAGACTCAGCAGGGTTGTAAATAAACTGGGTTTTCCCATGAGTAAACTGGTCGGTTTGAAGGCATTTTGTTTCCCTTCAAGCAGCAATAACAGGGAAACCGTGGAAAAAAATAATAATAATAATTTTAAAATAGTGGCACTGGATTTTCCTGAGCCAAATCCTTCAAATGTTTAAAAAAATAGTAATAACCATGATAAAACAGTCCCAGACTGGAGAAGGGCCAGAGTGCATCCCGGCAGCAGGGGAATCCTTGCAGGACCAAGGCTGTGGCTGATGCATTCCTGATGAATAAGCCAAGGTGCATCCGGTGGCTGCTGTCAGGTGCCGGATTGGCAAAACCATTCCCTTGTAATGGCTTCTTAATTGTTTTCCGACAGCCATGGCACGTTCTCTGGAGGGCTGTGAAGGCAGGAATTTGGAAGACTGAGAGTGCCATTTGTCAGGAACAGGAGCAGAACAAACCCACCACCTGCTTCCCGTCTGCGCCTCGGCCTTGCTCACCTGCTGATGTTTTTAGAAAGCTCCAAGTGTGGTCCTCAGCAACCAATTCCTCATTACCCGAGTTGGCACTCCAGGAACGCCCCAGCAACGCCACGTTTAAGCATTTGCTAGACTTTTGTGCATCAGCTCCAATAATTAACTGCTTAACTCTCAGCGTGTACTTAAGAGGGCTCTCCAGAACGGAGATGGATGGAGGAAGCCCTGAAATGCTTTGCTCAGTTAGGATGAAAGAGACTGTGAAAACTTAGAATCATAGAATGGTTAGAGTTGGAAGAGACCTTGAAGATTATCGAGTTCCAACCCCCTGCCCTGGGCAGGGACACCTCCCACCAGAGCAGGTTGCTCCAAGCCCCCTGGCCTTGAACTCCTCCAGGGATGGGGCAGCCACAGCTTCTCTGGGCAACCTGTTCCAGGGTCTCACCACCCTCACAGTAAAGAATTTCTGGTATCTAATCTAAACCTCCCCTCTTCCCATTTAAAACCGTTACCCCTTGTCCTGTCACTGCACTTCCTGACAAAGAATCACCCCCCAGCTCTCCTGTAGCTCCTTCAGATACTGGAAGGCTGCTCTAATGTCTCCCCAGAGCCTTCTCTTCTCCAAAGAAAACACTGCAGTTATCTTAGATAAAAATAAAGATAGAAAAAGGTCTTCAGTATTTTCTTTTGCAAGCACCTATTATTTCAACCCCAGCAGGCAACACTGTCCAAAGTACCTCAAGGCAACAACTATCTGTGCTTATTTAAAGACAATACTCACCCCTCCTCTGTTCTAAACTCCTACCTGAATAAAAGCCAACAATCTTTAGCCTTTTGCTTCCTGCTGTAGAGACTCGACAACTGTGGGCCTTGTCTGTGAGAAGAGGAAAACCAACACCGAATATCGTGTGTCATTTCCTTTCCATCGCATGCAAACCTGGGATAAGCCACAGGGGCGGGTAAAGGCTCTCACCCGCCTTTTACCGAAGCTTTTCGTGCACAATAAATTAAGAAGGGCGGGCCTCTACTCTTTAAAGCTCTGTATTAATCAAATCCCTTTGGAACCAGTTCATTTGAATGTATTTAATTTTACTTTGAGACTGATAATAGCACCAGTGTATTGCATCATCTTCTCTAGAACAGTAATGCCTTTTAAGTTTCTTTTTAGTAGCTGCCTCAGACATGCCTTAGATAATTTTGTTGGCCAACTGAGGACTAATGCAAGACATATTCTGTGAATAAATGCATTTCCAGAGCCTCAGAGTCTCAGAAGGTGATTTTGCAAATGGCCAATGAGAAGTGCCTGCTTTGAAGTGTTCCTGGAATCGGTTACCGTTGCTTAAACTGCTGATCATATTCTACCAAAAAAGGCTTAGAGAAACGTTACTTCAGACTAGGTTTATCTTTCCTATAAATGCAAACTACTGCATTAAAAACAGAACTTTCCCCTATGAAACGTGCACTTTCACAGCTTTGGAGTATTTAACTGAGGTGCTAAAAGTCAACATTTCGTTTTCTTTCTTGGAACAGTTGAAAAAATTTAAAGCCAAAGTTCACTGAATGGAAAAGGTAACTTCAAAAGTCTTTCCCCTAAAAATAAACGATGAATTTACAGCAGCCTTCGCGAAGGACCAGCTCTGGTACTCATAAGGACGCAGGGTTAACATCACTCCAGTCCACTGTGCTCCATTAAGGCAAGGAAAATCATTACCAAAGGTCTATGGGAAGAGAAAATGCAGCTGGTTGTGCTCTGTGGGAGCTGCTGGGTGCTCAACAAACCCCCTTCAGGCCACCCCTACTCATGCTTCAACAGACCTAATTTGCTTGCACACCTACTTAAGCAATCCTGGCCCGAGCTTCCCAAACCCATCTGGATTTGTACTTCAGCTTTGCTGGGTGAAATCCCAGAGCACACTCTCCCCAGAACTGAGGGCAGCAGCCTGCGGGGAACGCTCAAGGTTATTTCCATCCCATCGTTCTAAAAATGGTCTGCCTGGTATTTTGGGGAGGGAACAGAGGAACGGAGACTGCGACATGGACGGATTCATTGCGTTTCTTCTCCAAGATTATTTTGTCCTACTTGGTATTTGTCACAACATTAAACCACTTTGACTCACATTTTACGCAGAATGTTTACAAGATGTGTGGGCAAATTTAGTGATATATATTTTTTAAACTCGATTAGTTTCCCCCCCAACACTCTGAGTCTGAGTTGCTCTGTACATAAGGTTCCTATCACAGTAAAAATGTCAGGATTTTCCATATGCACTGCTGCTTAAGCACAGCACTCCTGGCAGGTCTTAATGCATCTGAAGCGATGGCATTTACCTCCCGGTTGTTGCTCCGTGCCCTATCTGAGGAGAACACGCACCTGAAAACCACACCAAGGGAAAGCCATGAAAGAAAATACACTGAAGAGCTCAGGAACAAGGCAAATCGTAGGTGCCTTCTGTACTTTAAATGTGTAGACATTTCCAGGAGAGCACACAATGGTGCTGCCAGCTTGCTCTCGCCGGAACATTTTGTTTTAAAAGACTGTTTTACAACAAGGGTGTTTTCTTCTCGTCAGGATCACAGGAATCCTCGAGACGCCCTTCCTGAAAAGTGTCAGCCTTGCATGACATGGGCTTCAAGAAGGGAGGGAGATTTTTCAAACCTCTCCTTAGCGAAACGCTGCCTGGGCCCTTTCCAGCCGGAGGAGCAAGAGCGGGGCCGCTACGCCGCCCTTGATGGCATTATTCCCTGGGCACATGCCTTTGCTGCGCTCGTTTGGCTGTGGTTTCCCTAACGTTATGCTTTTATAGGAGACTTTTGCAGCAAGTTTGAGGGAAATGACATCACCAGCTCTCAGTTCAATCAGCTGAACACAGAAAGCTGCCTTCAAAGAGGCTTTTAAAAACACATTTTCGGCGGCTCTTTAGCATTTAAAAAAAAAAGGCTTGTGCATCCAAGCCTATAAAGTCATATAAAGAACTTCCAACTCAAACATCTGAACACTGATACATATTCATTCTCTGTGCTGCTAATTAACCACAAGCTGATTTCCTTCAGCAGTGTGTTTATTTTAGCAGCGTGGTTGTCCAGAACCCACCTTCCAGAACACAGCAATAATCAGGCTTCATAAAACAAATAGCTGCGTTCACTGCTAGACTGAACAGAAAAACAGCATCCCCCTTGAATCAGTGTTTTGGCTTCTATCAAGAGCACAAAAGCTACCGGGCTCTGATCAGACCTGGAAGTCTCCACTTCCGAGGGAAATATTTCTCAAGAGGTTGGTGACAACCATTTTTGCCTCTTAGTAAATTAATTGGTGACATGCTAAGGCAGAGGCAAAGTTAAAACCCAAAGTAATGGGTTGTCCAACCTCAGATTCCCCATCTCCAGTACCGTGATACAGCCAAGATGAACGGACACCAGTGGGAACCATGCGGGCAACCGGGAGAGAGAAAGGGTTCGGCAGCAGCTCGAGAAAAAATGGCAGCACGTCACAATTTGTGCCCAGAAAAAGCAACTAAATCCCAGGGGAGTATGCAGTTCCCTGAAATAAACCAAAGGAGCCCTCTAATATGAAATCTAGAAACGGAAAAAAGCACAAAGGCACAGAGACAGGAAGGCGAGAGGCACAATGGGCTCTTTTTAAAGGCGGTGACAAAGCCCTTGTGCCAGCACAGAAAGAGTGAGGAGGAACGAACCCATCCATCAGCACTGGGGAAGCAGGTCCTGGTCCTAGCGAAGCCAAGAAGTTCTAGAGATGATCAAATCAGAGGTACCTTGAGAAGAAGCTGCCCAGGAGGGAGCTGTGTGACGGGGAGGAGGGGTCAGCTACATGGCTGCCGTGACATTAATTTTACCTTCTCACCGCTGCTTGGCACCCTCCTCACTTGTGCTATTTATAGCCTGAAACTCAAGTTTTTTTAGAATAATTAATCCTTGAAGCCAAAATGTCAAAGCCATGTTTAGTGAGGTACTTTTAAAGCCAGTAATGAGCAACGGGCACCTACTTTATAGGGCTGTATTCCCAACGTTGACTGTCAGCTTTACAGCAGTGCCTTAATTCAGCAGCGGGCACGGCCTTCAGAAACCCAAGGCTGCAGAGAACAGAGCGTTCCCAGCACAGCCACCAAAGTGCCTAACGGGAAATTAGCCTCCACCCAGCTGTGCCACTTCAGGAGATACCTTAATACTTCATATTATTTATTTCTGCAGCAAACAGGCACTCTCTCTGCCCCAGGACCCTCCTGAACATGGTGGCCTTAATGAAAAGCTGGTCTGCTGAAGCACATCTACGATGGTATGAACCACATCCAGGATGGTATGAACCACAGCACTACAAATGCAAAAGCACCCATGGGTGTGCTACCGAGTAACTATGGTGGTGGTATAAGTAAGCCCTTCCTTCTTTAACTCTTTAAGGCTTCTAAATAGATTACCAATTCTGTCACTAAGCGTGAGATGAACTATGCAACTGTGGGGTCATGACAAACTTGTCTTTATTTCTCCAGGTAATGACTAACATTCTTCCACAGGAAGATCTTCTACATGCTGGGCAGAACTATAGCACGCTTCTTAAATACCCATTGCCGGGCTTGGTTTGTTCCATTTATATTATGGAATGCTTTTTGATGGCATTTCAGGATATATTGACTGAAATCTTAATGACTGAGTACGAAGGGTGAGAAATGAAGGTCAGTATCACCAGTAACTAGTACTAATAGGTGGAGCAATACCAAAAATATCCAAGTTTATGTTCTTCACTGATGAAAAATGCACACTTGCCAGTGAAGATGCCCAAAGGTCACCCCAAAGGTGACGAAGTAAAAGTTACCTGCATTGTCAAAACAACAAACAAAAAACCCAAACCGAACAACAAAAAAGAATAAGCCTCGCTAAAAAAGGTTGCTTTGACCTCGCCAAACTCATGAGCTGTGTGTTCACCACTCCTTGTGGGACTGAATTCCCGGAGAACAAGCCCTCCTTCATGTGGGGTGCTACTGGTTAAAACAATTTAGGAAGATGTTTTTTATTCTCCTTGTTCTTTCTACCACCATTGGCTACTCATGTCTCATTTCTGTTTATGCAATCAAGTCCTTTCACTCTTAACCATGTGTCGTGGTTTCAGCCAAAATGACCAAAACCAGACGAACTGACATCTGTTCCTCCCCCAAAAAGACGGGAGAGGAAGAGGATAAGGAGATTTATGAGTTTAGAATGAACTAAACTACTTTAATGAAGTATTAATACTAAAATTAAAACAAACAAAAAAGAGGAAGANCTCCAGCAATGAGTATAAGCCAGGCCCTCTCTGCACCATCCCTTGGGGTGATCAGGTTTTGTCACCCTGAGAGTGAGCAGTTCTGAACAAATGAACATGCTGTTCATTTCAGAGTTTAGTGACTTAGAAGATGACCAGCCAAAAAGGTAAAATTACTGAACAGAAAATTGGTTTGTTTTACCTCAAACCAGGACACCATGGTCTCACTACAGCTCTAGCCAACATAAGGGTTTCCTGTCACACGCTGGTAGGCAAGCGAGCACAAGATCATATTTAAAACTGGCAGTAATCCCCAACAGAACTTTGTGATGTTCTTCTCCCCCCAGCAAGGTCTCTCTGCTGACAAGGCACAGGGCGACACATCTCAGCCCTGCACGTGGTAGAACATCTCGTCACTGCACGGCCCTGGTTCTGCTAGGGCCTGGTTTCACACCGCTCTGACTCCTGGATGAAAACCCTCAACTCCTTTATCCTCTTTTCACCAAACCAGGCCTGAACTCTTCATGGGCACAGCAAGGTGAACTCAAGCGTGATTCTTGCCATCATTTTTCCCCCAAAGCCCTACTGTTGATGCAGCGGTATCAGTAAGAGACATCCGCCATTTTAAATTGCTTAACATCACAAGGGATATAAAATTCTACTGGCAGACTCTTTGGCTCCCTTGAAGACTATTACTAAGGCACAATACTCCACAGAAAAACTCAGCTTTTTTTATTTTTTTGGCGAAATGGAGGATTTCCAACCTCAGTGAAATTCTTCTCAGATCACCCTGTTGCCCAGAAGCAAGAGTAATACAGGACATAAGCACCAGCTTCTTTTTCAACATTACTATCTCCCACTACCTTTTGCTGTCACAACATGGTCCTATCCATACGGGCAAGACTAAAAGCCACCTGTGGTGTCAGCTCTTCACTAGCAGGAGGTACAGGGGCACAATGTCTTTGCTTGCACATGGCTCTGTTGGAACTCTCAGTAAATGTAGTGGCACATCAGGATACATGCTGATACAAGATCCTCTGTACTGTGAGGGCACCCTCCCTTGGGACAGTAATTGACCAAAATTAACTGAGTGAAGTCATTGAGACACCAAATGTTTCACCAATAAAATTTAAAAAATAACCATGACTCCAAAATATAACTCATTAGCTGTACTTATTTGCCTTAAAATTACCTTACCCAATGAACATGTTTACTCACTGTTCTTTTCCTCCTACTAATCTGCTCATGACTCTTGGCAAGTCAAGTTCTGATTCCATTTCTCCTCAAAACTGACTTCAGTTTATTTAAAAAAAACACAAACATCTAATTAATTTAGAAGCTCAAGTTGAAAATCCTGCTTCATCGTCCTCATGCGATACTTTTCTGACTGCTAGTACCCCTCCTGGCAAGTGCTGGGCCATTATGACTCCATATGGCATTGGGAAGTATTTTGTAGCAGAACAATCCTAAATCTGTCCACATTAGGAACCAGTCTCGGTTTTATGAGCGAAGCAGTCCATCTCTTCCCGTGCCTCACTGAGGCAGGGGTCTATTTTGTTATTCCCCAAGAGAAGTCAGGAAAGGAGAAGGGGGAATACATGAGGCAACTTGCAAGGGTGCCTTACCTCGTGACAGAAATCCAGCTCAAGCAGAACTACTGGTGAACAAGAAGTTACCCTAAAAAAAGGGCAAGCAGAGGAGATGTGTGGCTACTGCCCAGAAGAGCTGAGAAGTCCCCAGCACAGGTATCTGAGGACTCCATTGGCTGCACTTCAGGCAGGGTGGGCTTGGTAGGCAACTCGGTTGCCCTTCCTGACTGTGGTCACAGAGCGGGCACGTGTTACAGTCACCCTTTGTGCTTGCCTGACACCGTGGCATCTGTCTTCCCTTGCAGCACCGGGGCAAAACCCAAGGGCTGCACAGATTACCTTTACTCATTCATGAAAGGATGCTGCAATTCAGCCTTTGCACCACACTCTGTCCCCAAGTACATCACTCATGATGCTGAAACTCTATACCATTTTTTCAAAAGCATCAAGTTTTCCCTCCTTGCACGATGATGCTACAAAGTGTTCATGACAACCTGAAAAACAAACTGCATTTTCCATGTAACTACCCAATTATATGGTCCCCGTTACCATAGCATCCCAGAGCCCCATACACCTCTGTGTACCTGTCCCAGCGCCCTAAAGAATTATCTTCTCCGTTTCGAAGAGAGGAAGCTGAAGCAGAGGCAGACGAACAGAGCTGAAGTTATGGTGAGAACAGGAGGGCAAGTCCACCAGTTCTCTGTGAGGCCTAGTGTTTGATGCCGTTTCTGTACCACAGATGTGTGCAAACACTCTTTCCAGAAAGTAACTGGAACAAGAAGTAGTAAACTTTATCTTGTATCTCACTGTGGCAAGACAGAAAATTCTTTCTAATAATTTACAACAGTAAAGAGTAACATTTATTGCACATATGCACTTCTAATATAGATATTTCAACAGCTTCCCTGCTTCTTACAGTCCTCCTGCCTAAAAACTTGTAAGAGTGTGTATGTGTAGAGGGGGGCAGTGATGGTGCCATCCTCCTCACCATCACCCACACCTTCCTCACCGTCAGTCTTCATCTTTACAGAGCAGCCACCCCTGCTGAACCAGGCAGAGCCCGGGAAGGGCAGACGCACATAATCCCAACAAGCAACTCCCTTGTTCCTCTTCAGAGATTTAGGACCTAATCCAAAGCTCAGGAAGAGTGTGTGAAATCCACAAGGGCTTTGGATCTGGCCAGCCATGGCTCTGTGTGCATTTTTACACCAGGTCACCGTAAAAATGAAATATCAACATTCCCCACCCCGGCCTCGCAAATGGTAATGACTTCCTCTCATCGACACGATGTGGTTTGGTGTAATCCAACCCATTTTGAATGAGGATGGAGTGAATATGCACAACGGTGGCCTTTCATTAATTGGCTGTTATTTTTTAAAAAAAAATTGTTTTGGAGTGTCTCTTGTGGGAATTCCGTTTGGTGAGTCTGTGCAGGAGGCCTCTGGCGCTACTCAGAAGAGAAGAGCTTCACTGGAGCTTCTCCAAACAAGCAAATACAAACCCAAATTCAAGTTCCCACATTGCAGACTTCACACTTCACCAAAAAACCCTCCCCCTCAGGCTGACAAACAGCAAAAGTCACCCGCTAAGGAATCAATAAAGTACACGTGTCAAGTACACGCAGAGTGAAACCACAGGGGTTTTGACAACCCGCTCCGAGTGGCATCCCTGAGGGTTTTCAAACCAGGCTGGATGGGGCTTTGAGCAGCCTGCTCTGGCAGAAGGTGTCCCTGCCCACAGCACTGGGTGGGACTGGATGGTCTTTGAGGTCCCTGCCAACCCAGACTGTTCTGTGATTGACCTTATGATTCTTTACTGATACTGAGGAGTCCATAGATCTGCACGGCCAAGACTACAATGGATAAACTAGAAAAAACCCTCTACTCACCAACCTTTTCACCCCCCCAAGCAGAGTCATTCACCCAAAGGCCATATGCACGATGGAAACAAAGGGGGACCAGGTTCTTGCTGCAGAGCTCTGTCCTCAAACACAGCCGTGGCAGGGACACCCCTGGCAGATGGGGGAGGCTCCAGTGGGCTTTTGCTCATCATGGCTTCCCCAGTGAGAGCAGGGGATCTTCTGGGGACTTCCCTCCTCTCACATTCTGTTGCTCTCAACTACTCAGCCACAACATCAGGGGGCCATAAGAGCAGCTTGACGCTACTTTTGCACACTATATTACTCATTCACAAACTCCAACCCAGGCCTCAAACACCACTACATCTTCTGGGCTGCTCTGGGATTTGGGGTTTTTTTGGCCAGCCAAGCACAGGGGGCTGTATGCACAATTTGCTGGCCTTTCTCTAAAAAGTATTTGGCCGTAATACCCCAACTTTTAAGAGCGTTAGCGAGAAACCCCCCTACTGATTCTTGTGAAAACCAAAATACCCATTGGAAGTGACATGAGATACCAAAAGCTGAAAGCATCTTGCCAAGGGCTTAAAGGAGATGTGTAACAAGCTGTGCCACCACATCACAGTGAAACATCTACACGTGTTGGTTCTGTCTGTGGGTCCAACACACCATACCCGCAACGTTAAGTGGAAAAGAAAAAGTGTAAGATAAAGAGGCAGAGGGAAATGGAACCATATAGACCTGCCCTGGAAATGTCACCCTGAGTGTCTAGCACATTGTGGTAGGAAAGGGAGATGGGCTGGGGGCTCACTGGTGAGGAACAAAACCAGCCAAGAGAGAAAAAATGATGGAGCTGAGCGTCCAGGGGAAATGGAAAACTGGTGACAGAGAACTGTAGACTGCTCCAGAGTGGAAACAGTACAGTAGGAGGGAAGGAAGATGACGTGAGGCTTCTGGTCTGATGGGCAGACCAAGGAATACATTAAGCCCCCCAGCATCGACCTGCTGGCACAGAGAATGGGCTCCGGCGGGGAGGCACCACCTCGGCTCAGAGCTCAAGGGTGAACACAGCAAAGATGGCAGAACAAGCTCCTCTCGTTAGCTCAAACAGCCTGATCTCATTAGGGTGGTATAAAACTGAAGTTACAGCATCAAGTTAATCTCCCCTTCGCAGCAACAGTTTATAGCAGTAGGTTGTGGAGGAGGCAGCTGGCACACATCTCTCCTGTGGGTTGCCAAGGCACAAGCAAACACTCAAACCTCTGATTAAAAGCTCCTCATGAAGCCAAAAGTGAAACGGTTGTGACACCTGTGAGAAAGGCAGCGCTATTTAACTCGAGAATTTCCCCAGCTTGTTAAGGGTTATGTTTCTTGACAGTATTTCAAGTGCAGGGCCAAAAAAATACCAACATCTGTAACAAAACTCCAAACTAGCAAAAGAAAAAAGTATCAGTAAGAAAAGGTCCCTGCACAGAAAGGCACAGCAAAACCAAGCCAGCTGTTAGCACAGCAAGGGAAAAAACCAACAAAACCAAACACCAGAAAAAGAGAAAGCGCCCAGGAGATCCAGCAGGAAAGTTCAGTGGTTTTTAATAAGGAGCATCTACCAAGCAAAGTGATTTACAACTTTAAAGTCGTCAAGGGCAAATTGTTTAGAGGAACATCAGAGTATTAATCTCAAAGAGAAGACGTTTTACTCATTTACCATCTCTAGGAAAAAACCCAAACAGAAAACCAGTACATTTAAGGAGATTTCTACTTTCCTGATCGTATCGGATAAACACATTTATAATCATTTCCTCACTTGGATGTATTTGCAATTTTAAGTCTTTCTTTTTAGTGTTGTATGAACTACACAGGGAACAATTTCAAGTTTAAATAGGGTGCCACTGACCTTCCTCTTCCTGCCCTGGTAAAGGCTCTAAAAATTGGATAATATGACAGAGAAGCTGTGTTGCAATTCCTAGGCACACCAGGGTCAGCTGAAGTTCAGTCTTCCCTCTGAACTTTCTTGCCTCTGTGGGCTATAGTCAAATCCTCAGTGTTATCTTAACATGGTTTTTAAAGTTTAATTTCCTTTTTGTGGCTTTGCATTATTAACATTATTGACGTTAAAAGTGATACGCAGTCCCCTTTTCATCTTCCAGAAAGAAGGGAAATATTTGCGGATTCCTCCCCCCTCCATTAATTAAAAACTTGCCTCCGCAGCCCTCCCCTCCTCAGGTCCTGCACGAGGCCTTCGCTGCCCAGAAGTCAACAGGAGAATGGAACCAGGATTCCTGTACTCCACTCTTCCCAGGAAGGGCAGAGCAAGAAGCCAGCATTCAGCTTCATCGAGAGTGTTTGGAACGAGTTCCGTTTGGGTCCCGAGTCTCAGCGCCCGACACCGGGCGATTTAAAACAAGCAAAGCCAAGAAGAGTTTTAAACCAGGAAGAGAGCAGTGACAAACCAGACCAACAAAGTTTTTAAAGCAAGTATTTTGCTTTAAATCAACATCACCTGCACCCACCTAAACCACTTCAGCACCTCCTGGGAGCTGCTATAACGATGTAGGATTTTTGAGCTTCCTTTTTTGCCCTAGAGGCAAGGTCCATTATTGGATTCTACACCCTGGGACCTGCCGTGAGGTGTCTCTTTTGGGGACATGACACCTTAAGACGGGCCCTTACAGCTGGAAAACCCGGGTGCCCACCTGAGGACAGGACTAATACAGGGCAGGGCAAAAATATGGGATGCAGAAGGCCATTTCTCAGGAGGTATCGCAGCAGCTCATGCACTGTGATTAACCTTGGTCAAAGGTGGAACACTCACTCACTGCCAAACAGGGAAGAGCAGCAAATAAGCAATAAGTGAATAAAGCATTGGAAAAAAACAAGGTCAGCTGGAAAAGAAAATTCCACTCTCAAATGGAGTATTATGCCTAACCTGTTCTTTTTTTCATGTAGAACTCCATCCTCGTTCCTCTCAAGTAACCTGAAAGATCACGTCAGCGAAACACAACTCAAAGAGGGGCTGGTGAGCCTCCAGCACGTGGAGGGGGGAAAGAAATAAATATCAAGGTGCTCAGCTAGAGATACTTCTGAAAATCTAAAAATACAGCTTTGGACATCTAATTCGGATTCTCAAACCGGAAAAAAAAGGAAAAAAAAAAACAAATGAAACACGAACCACCACATTAATCCAGTGAAGATCCTATAAGCTTTTCTGTAGCAGCCACTGCTTGCCATGGGAAAGCAGAAATGATTCATTTAACTCTGAAGCCCTGAAAAGTCACTTAAACGGACCCAAGTTCGCGAGGACAGTTTGATGACAGTTCCTCTGTGATGACAAGCCTCTAAAAGATATGCCAGTTACAATAAATATTTGCAAATTAGATATCTGGCTTTGAGAGCGCCAAAGGCTTAAAGATGTCACATACCATAAATGCAGCTCTGTTTAACTTTGCAGTTTCTGGAGCAGTGAAACCCCAGGGTTGTTCTTTTTCTCCCCCCTCCCGCCCTTCCTCTCCCTTTTTTGATATGCCAAATCCATGACCAACACAAGAAACTTCTTTTGCTCTGCTCTGACTAACATTTATCATTTGTATATAAAGTAGCCATTATTCAACCAAATGCGAATTCAGCAAGTGCTTTTAAAAAAAATCACCCACCCCCTAGCAAGAACCGCAAACCAAACAGCCGCCCACACCCGGGCTGGAGCATGTCTCTGCATTCCTGAGCACTGAATAACAGGAGGCTCTTTGAGTCCAGCCTGGGCTTTCTTACTGCTCCTCAAAGACTTAAGAGAGACCTTCCTCTATTGCAGAAGCAACGCCGGAACAGGCACTTGTGTCACACCTCACGGTATTTAGTTAAACTCCTTTCTACATGTAGCTTAAATACAAGATACCCCCTGCCCCGACTTCCTTGGGGAGAAGGGGAGAAAGAAAGAAAGAAGGGGAGAAAGAAAGAAAGAAGGGGAGAAAGAAAGAAAGAAGGGGAGAAGGAAGGGGAGAAAGGGAGAGAGAAAGAGAGAAAGGGAGAGAGAAAGAGAGAAGAGGAGAGAGAAAGAGAGAGAGAGAGAAAGAGAAAGAGAGAGAAAGAGAGAAAGAAAGAGAGAGCCAGAGAGAGACAAAGAGAGAGAGAAAGAGAGAGAGAGAAAGAATTAAAAGTGCCAGATTTAAGAAAGAAAAGAACTAAGAGTATAAAAGAGCAAGTCCCTCAGCTGTGTCTCGAAATCACTGAAAGTAAATCAGTGTCCGAGATGTAGCCCCTGAGTGATTCTGTTTGAAAATGATGCCCAAGATGATGGCATCCTCAGGCATCCTCACTGATTCAGACAGGAAAGCCAAACAAGAAACCAGAGTGAAAAGACCTACCCAGAACTCATTTCTTCACTCATGAGAAAAAAACCACATTATTCTCAAGGGTATGTGAACCCCAGACAGGATGGCTTTTGGCTGCTGTAGCAGGAGAAACCTCCAGGTGCTGTGCCAGGCTTGGGTCCCCTCCTTGTTTGGGAGAGATTGGGACCTGTCCTCCAGGTCCACTTCTCACTGTTTTGCCCCATCATCTACCCCAGCGAGGCCTCCTGGCCCTGCTGGATGTAACACGGCTCTAGGGAATGGGGGCAGCACACACAGCTGCTCCAGGCTAAAACTGGAGAAATATCCTGGGAAAGAAATTGCGGCTCTGGCCGGAGAGCGGGGAAAGCTCTCTCACACACAGCCTCCAGCAGCTGCAGAAGCAATTTTGGATGGTGGAACCACAAAAAGCGAAGCCCCCTCCATTCCCCCCAAGGAACCAGCCCCCTCAGGGTTAAACCAGAAATATTTCCTTCCAAGCAATGAATTCAGGCCACGGATAAATTCTTGTTGCTGGTGTTCAAAACCACTTCTTCACCTGACCTGAAGCTCGGAGTCAGTTCTAAACTTCAATTTGCTCCATTCCACTGCAAACCAGTCAAACCACCATTGAACCTGTGAAATGGGACGGGGATAGTAACAAAAGCCCCTCCTCAGGGTCCTTTAAACGTAGATACTCTGTCCAGTCTTACCTTCCACACTCCCCAGAGTTGATGAGGGAGCTCCTGGTAGAGGAGGTTTGCACCACACAACAGTAATTCCCAAATTTCCAGTAATTCCCAACCTGTCCAGCAGCAGCTGGGTTTGAAGATCTTCAACAGGACGTCAGATACCTGCCCTGAATGTAAGTCCTGTATTTTCCTTTTTGTGCAGTGTTAATGTAACACTTCCACGCTACAGAACAGTCATGGAGTAAAGCATCACCCTCCAGATGCTGGTTTAGCACTAACTGCACATCTATTTATCTGCTAGGCTGGGGAAAGGTGCCCAGTGCTTTGGGTCTGCTGCTCTTCTCATTTCCTTCACCTCAAGCCTTACCTTGATTGGACTTTTCTAATTATTGGAAACAAACGAAAAAAAAAGCAGCCAATCAAATAGTGAAGCCAGATTTAAAAATGGATTGCCGTTTTAACTGAGTAACAAATGAGTGAGGGTTTTTTTGCTGTGGAAGGCAGTCAATCATCCTGTGCCACGTGCTGTATCAAGGCACCAAGACTGCATTTCCTTTTGCTGCTGGTTTTGCCAAGATCTTTACGGGAAGGACTGGAAACTCCTATGACGCATCACACACCAGCTCCGATCCAAGGCAGGTACCCAAGCTGGTGAGCCAATATGATAATCCTGGATTGCTAAATCCATTGTTTCCCTGAAAAACCTTGAATCACATTCACAACTCTGTTGGCCAAGGAAACCGGATGCTCCTTTCTGCAAGACCTGTCACCACCACGCCCAAGGCAGCGGGAAATTGCTCCAGACAGAGGAGCAAAAGATTCCCCCAGGCTCTTCTGATGGCAACATCTGGCCCACCCTCCTTCTTTCCTCGCACCTGGATGTGAACAGTCCAGGAAATCAGGACAAAATGTTTATAAAAAACCCCAATCTTTGCTACTAGGAATTTTTGTTCATCAAGAATCAGGAGTCCAGGTTTCAAAGCAACAAGTTATTTTTTTTGTGAGGAAAAAAAAAGTATCAGGAAAAAAAAATGAAGTTTTGTTGTGTAAGTGGATAAAAGTAGGAACTCTTGATGGGTTAACTTAATGAAATGATTCCAAGTAAGTTCTATTCTCCCATTATTGATTGACTGAGTATCTAGCACTTATCCTCATAGAATGCTATCAACACAATCAATAGCTCTCCAAGCAACGTCAGCTGCCAGCTAATTTACACTTCCATGGTTGCCATCTGCTTTTCAGCCCATTGTAACACAAGCTATCAGCCCGGGATCTTTAACTAGCATGGTCAAAACAAAACTACTGAAAGACAGAAATTTTATCCATATTCCTGACGGATAAAGGAAGACATTTAATCCAATTATGGTTTCCACACTCCGTTTTCTCAAGTTTTGTTCACACAGCCAGGAAACTGTGTTACAGTATCTGTTTATTTAAATTCAGCGACCAACCCTGCGTTTCAGAGAGAAGTGAAAGATACTCATTGATGCCTTAGGTAAGTTAAGACCTGAGAATTCCAACTAAAAAAAGCTAAATGAGCCTCATCTGCATGATCTCCTGAATGCTGCCTATCGTTTTCAAACTAAACTTTATCCAGCCTCACGGAAGAAAAATATGCCTAGCTTACATTAAAAGCAAGTGTCACTCAGGGGGATTTCTTGGTTCTTTTTTAACAGGGTATTCAAAATATTAATTTGAAATGCATGCTGTTGGCCTGCCATTAGAAATATTTTTTCTTAAATGTGCATATTATTTCCCTTTAAAACCAGTGCTGATAAAATGCAGCAGTGAAATCCTATGACAGAGATACGCAGAATTAACTAGATGCTTACACCTAACAGTTGAGGCACCTGGTAAGTGTGCAGCGATGGAATGTACCCCTGAACTGCTTCCCAAAACCATGCAGTTACTACTGCACAGGACCCAAATTCCAGATTTGATCAGAAAAGAAGGGAAGAGATCAAAGATTCAATAAACTGGATGACAAATGTTCCAACTGTACGAGCTGCCACAAACAGAATCGGCATGATAATGCTGAACTCTGCAGCCAGGATTACACCCGTGAGGGAGACAATGGGACATATGGGCACAAGTAATATTCCTTTCTTTATAACCGCCTATTGTTGAAGAACAAAGCAAACCACATCCAAATACATCTGGCATCAACATCTACTGTTTTGCAAGCTGATCCCGCTTTCAAAAAAACCCCCAAACCTGACATCTGAGTATCCCATTATTTCTGCTGCAGCCCACGATGAATCTGGACGTTTTCTGGCAGAGGAATTCAAACACACACACACACACATTGTGCCACCCACCCTGGGGCTACCCAACCAAGAACCAACTGGCCCCATCCTCACCACCCTCCTTCCATTTCATGCGGCACGGGGCAAACTTTCTCTAGGAAAGATGGTGGCTGGAAATGGCCTGGTGCTACCACAAAGGCAGTTCATCCAGTTAGCATCCTGTCCCCCGCTTAGATCTGAAGAGTGTCTGGGAAAGAGGGCAGCTGGGAGCTGGCTGAGTATTGCCCTGGAATGTGACAGCAGGCGGCTTTTCAACCACAGCTTTTCCCTGCGGGGAACGGGCTGCCGACAGGAAACGGGCTCATGTGCTGTACAGAGAATTAAGAGTAAGGAATACAGTCCCACAAAGCTCTGGAGCTACCACAAGCTACTGCAGGCGTGCACCCAGGAAATTTCTGAGCTTCAGGAAGTATTGGAGATCCTTATCCATATACAACTTCTCCTGGATAGTGCCATCATTTCCGAGTGAGGGATCCTGAACAGAAACAAGACAAGCTTCCAATTTCCCCAGAGGAATGAAAGATGACTAACTGCACATCTCACTATGGGGCTACCAAGGAACTGGCCTTAACAGTCCCCACCACTAAGACAAAGAACAGGGCCCAGTTAGCAGAACTTGGGCACAAACTTGTGCCCAAGTATGTGCTATTTTGAGCAGAAGCAAGCCAAAAGGTACACAACTCATCTCCTTTCCTCTCAGCTTGCATCTGAATGCTTGGTTCCCAAGTTGTCCAAGTATTGACTCCAGCTGAAAAAATGAAGTGGAAATTAATCATGTTGCCATTTTTAACAGCTTTTCTCCAGGTTTCCCCAGGTGCATCAGCCACAAAAAAAAAGGTGTTCAGACAGAGCTTGAAGATTTTCTACATTTTTTCACACTTTCCAGCCTGGTCAAAGCTGCAGGTTGAGGTAGGTCCAGCCAGTCCAGAGAAGTTCATTGCACGTGCACAGCCAAACTGCAAAGGTGTGCAGCACGTCTGGTGCTGTGGAGAGGAATCTCAGCTCCCACACCTGCTCTAGAGCCGATTCACAAGCTGCCACCAGAGCCTCGGGGCAGCCCAACACAACGGCTCCAACACCTCACCCAAACTGCAAAGCTGCTCTCTGTGTGTAACCTATCACAACAATTAGTAACGCAGCTCTACGTTGGAGACTGCCCATGCAATAAATACAGTCCTATCAACTTGGGCTCCCCAGAAGTGTCAAAGTTCATTCTGCGCTGGAGTAAAACCAAGGAAAAAAAAAAACATTCCACAAAATGGCAATCATCCTTCACCACACAGCTCAGTGGTGAGAGTCCTTCTTGTCTAACTAAACTGGTAACACTGGAGAAGGACCTTTTAGTTATTATAAACTAAATTTTTCATAAAAACTAAAGAAATAACAGGCAGAGGAAGCTTTTTTTTTGGACGTCTGAACCCTTCAGGTGAGCGCTAAGTTCCTCACCCTTTTGCTCACAGCAAAAGAGTCCGTGTTCCCCCCCCATAATCCCCCCAGGTCTCTTAAGTTTTACAAAAGCATCATCAGCCTATCAATCAACCAACCAACCAACCAACCAACCAATCAATCAATCAGTCCAAATGCATCTTCCTGATTATTCCCTGGAACTGCAGTTTTTCAGGTGCAGGAAGCTCAGGACACCAGTCTCAGGGCAGCACCATTCTGGTGACAGTCAATGCTCCACTGGTCTTCAGCAGCTTTGGATTCCTAAGCCACCTCAAGATCGTTTGGCCATCACAAGTCCCAGTTTGGGCAAGTATTTCAATACATCTTTCAGTGCCAGGAGCACTACACAGCCCTTGCAAAGCAGCTGACTGCCAAAACCGAGGCAGATGTCTCCTGCTTGGTTTAAACCACATGGGGTGAATGAAAATTCCTCGCACCTCCTTAGAGCGTGCGCTCCTGACTGAGACTACAAACGCGTTTGCTTTGCTAAGCACTTGGAAAGCATATTTCAAATAATTATAATCTTGAGGTCTTCTCTAACATTACCACAATGTATATTTATTAGGTTAAAAGCACACGCGCTGCTACCAAACAGTTATTTAACATTCATCACAACTTGCCCAAGCAAGCCTTGTGTGCTGTGTAATCATATTCCTCTCCCCAGGGCAGGATTGCTAAGCCTAGCTTGAAAAATAAGATACTGGTTTGTCCTGAGTTTACCTATAAAAGAAATACTTGAAGTATTGTTAATATATGCCTTTGCCACACCCTTCCTCAAGCTGTAAAATCACACCAGAATCTTAAATAAAAAACCACAGACAAATTGGAAAGAATATAGGAGATACTAAATGTGCATTTTTCATAAAATTATGGAAGTCACCCTCCAATCCAAACTCTGACTTGCTTCCCTGATGGTCACAAGCCCAGCACACACGAGCTCCTGCTCTAACACAGGTGATGGGTTTTTTAACAAAACCTTTTCAGATACCTTCCCAGGCACTTTGGTCACCTTCCTGCAATAGTCCATACCACTCAAAACTAATTTTAAACAGAATCAGTATTAAAATCATTTTAAACAGAACAGTATTAAAAATAACCCCAGGACTTCTCCAGGTGGAAAGAATCATGGCTCTGCAGTCAGATGTCAAGTCTGTGGCAAGTTGCCCCACCTCCTGCTTACCCCCATGGAGGAATTTCTGAAGTTCTGAAGAGTCAGAAGTGTCAGGCCATGGGGACACCCATGTTCCAATGCCCTCTCTCCCATCCCTCTGGGGGAATCCAGTGTCAGGCCATGGGGACACCCATGTTCCAATGCCCTCTCTCCCATCCCTCTGGGGGAATCCAGTGTCAGGCCATGGGGACACCCATGTTCCAATGCCCTCTCTCCCATCCCTCTCAAATCCCGAGGCAAACCACAGACATTCATTTAGGTGAAATCATCAATATAGTGTGCTACTTAAGCACCTTCACTCCACCTGAAGCCAGCAGACCCAAAAGCTGTGCTTCTGGGGACAACTGCTCTTCAGAAAGCTGCACTGAAGAACTGCACAAGCTACAAGGGCACACAAACTAAAACATTAAATAAATAGATATATATAAACCCAGTAGAAAGTAACATCAGCTGAGGAGTGAGAGACTTCTACAGGCAGGCAGAGGATAAATTTTATCCCCAGTGAAAAAGAATTAGAAGATTACAGCAGAAGTAAAAAGACCGTCACAGCTCTGGGCAACCTGATTTTAAGCTCTTCTCAAAATTAGTTTCATTCATTCATCTCATTGTTAGAACCTAAATTTGGTTGATAAAAGGTAGTTTTCTAGACATACTAGACTTTCTAGACATTTAGACTTTTGTAAGGGAATCAGCTGTGTACAGCTCAGTAAAAACCATTTAGGGCCAAAGAAAATGAATTAAAATGAAAGATAAAATAAATTCAATATACTGTTTTTATTAAAACAATGACCAAATGACAACTGAATCACAGCAGTGTAAAAGTATGTTTATTGGAGGGGAAAAAGTGAATACTGAAGGACTCTCCAGTTTAGCCAGAGAGGTATAATGAAGCAGTGCTGTAAACTAGCACCAATTAGCAATTGCAGCTGAAACACGGTACTTGTTTGGGGTTTTTAATGTCAGGAGATTATTAGCTGCAGAAAAAAAAAAAAAGGAGAACAAAGTGGAATCTCTGTCTTGGTATCTTGAAATGAAGACAGGATGCATGTCTGGAAAAACACACTTGTACAGGTTACTAATTTCAATACAGAGGTCAAAACTCTACCCACAAGTCTGATTTAGAAGTGCACCATTTACATGATATCGAGCTAGGTGATCTTGTTGCCATAAAGATAAAAAGACACTCCAAGAAGAATAGCAAAACTCTGCACAAGCCAGCAGCAGACTCAGACAGACAGAAATGGCATTATGGCTTTTGATGGCAATCCACTATTAGAACAGATCAGAGGTGTACTGCAAAGCTGCGTCCTTACTCAGTCCCAGAACGCTTCCTTCTCTTTTACATTCTCCTTCCAGGAGAGATGGGATTTCTAGAAACAAAAAGCTAAACTAATTATCTGATGTTCCATTTTCTTTAAAAACCCGAAGAATATAAAGTATATATTCAGTAAGCAGACTGCAGTCACTGCAAGCTAAGGAAAAGAAAAAAAGAAAATCACTTTACAGGCAATCCCGTTCCAAAAGGCTTTTCGAGTCTGAAGTGGCAGCAGCCCTGCTGTTAAACAGACCTGCTCTGAAAAGTAGAAAATAAAACTGAAGAGGTCTTACTGCAGGCAAACCAGCAGAAACACACGCAGCTGACAACACCTCGGGCAATCCCACAGCCAGGCAGGAGCAGCTGCAGACTTTAGGAAGGGAACCGTGTGGTTGGACTTAGAGGTGGGATTAGTTCCACCGATTTCTCTGAGGCTCAGGCTGGCAAAAGACTCTTCTGAAAGCGCTTGTGAATTTGGTGGGACTGTTATTACTCACCCAAAGTGTTCACAGGGCAAAAGGGCCTCCTACAGCTCTACACGGAGACAGGGCTGGCCATGGGAAGGTCGGCGCAGGACTAGGATCATGGAAATCTTAATTTAAAGACAGCAGTTCTTAAAGGAAGGGAATACACACACACACACACACAAAGCCCAACAGAATTGCAGTGCTCACGCTTTGAGATAAACCTTCCCCACTCACAACCCTCCCCCATGTCAAAAATAAAGACAAAAATAAACCACGAAGGGAAGGAAGGAAAAACCTCACATTTTTATGTTTGTTTTCGGCCTGCTGCAGCAACAGCTTTACTTTGCTTTTATCTGCTTTTGTGGTGTTTCCTAGCTCTGGACTGTAAAAGCCAAGTACTCTGCACACAAAGAGCAAAGGGTTTTATAGAGCAGGCAGGGGCCTTTGTTACTAATGGAAATTAGAGCCAGGTGTCGGTGGCAGCAGGGGCAGTAATTGCTTATGCACAGGCAACCTGGGAAGCAGAAATACCAGAGCCCTTATTACAAAGATAACTGGGAGCTTCTTCCCCCGGGGGCGGTGACTAGAGCAGTCCATGAGAAAATAACTTCTGGTGATGACTATGGTTCTCACACACACTGTAATAAACGCTTCCAGATTTCATGTCTCGCAGCATACTCTTACAGTTATTCATTCTTTGCTCAGAGAGGACAGAAAACAAAGCATAAGGAACAAAAGGCTAGGAAACTCCACGGCTCCCACCCCACAAACCTTAGCCTGCTTTTGCACAGCGTCCCTCCAGGGTGCGGGGCAAGGCTGGTCCCCCCCACACTTCCCCTCTGCCTTTCCAAGAGAATACATGAACAAGTCAAACTGCTTGAGATATTTGCATGACTGGGGAGAGAGAGAGATCAGCTGAACAGTCAAAGTCTGAGCAGTCTGCAGGTAGTAAAAAACAAGTTAGTGGCAAAGTCCTCCTGAAGCATCTCACCTTGCTGATGACTGCACTCCAAGTTACTAGGAGTATTACGAAACGGATGAGTAGTGACAAGCAAACCCTGCCATTTCCACAGTAGGCTCTTTCTACTCATTTTCAGCTTAGAGATAATCCTGCTTTTATTACGTGCTGATCTATCACTTTAAGCATTGCCAGTGAAGAGACCAAATGCCAGAGAATGAGAGGTTTTAGCTGAAATAATCTCATGAAGGGCTTTGACTGAGGCAAAAAGACGAGGAAAAGTAACGCTACGTTCATTGAAGATGCATCACCTGACAGTAACAATATGTTAAAATTACACAAGATACTTTTGATGTAAGTTAAAGGAAAAATATTTTAAGCAGCTTTTTTTCATTCAATATGCTCCAGACACAATTCCTTCACTGACAGCTACACACCCGTGCTCTGAAATATTCCCATCTCTGCCAAAAAGCACTCTGCCCAGCTAATTTCCAATGAAGAAAAGAGTCCCATTTCCAACATAGCTGGGGAGCAGACTATTGCATGTGGGAAGATTAGGTGACTGCCAGGTAATGTAGCCTCTTGTACAATTAATTAGCTTATCTGTGTCCTAGCGAATGCTCCGACTGGGTTAAGAAGACAGGAATGTTTCAAAGGCTGCTCATTCACGTGTTGCACAAGGGTCGCAGGGCTGCTCACGTTCCACACGAAGAACTCTAAATCCCTGTGGAGTCCAGCAACACCCAGACAGTTTTGCACCTACGTTTGGCTTTGCTGTAACACCTTGCTCCAGGCAAAAAGAGTTTCAACCCTCCTGAAAAGTGCTAGACTAAGGGATATGTCAAGATCTTCATTGGAGGATGTGGCTACTAACAGGCTACTTACCTGACACAATGAGCCATCATTTAGTCTTTTCTTTGAAGGGGACATCAAAAGGCTTGAGGGAGTCTGCACCTTCAGCCCCAGACACTTCAGAAGCATCTGGTAAGGACAGTTACCAAATGGCCAACTGTAACAGCTTTGGATGTGGTTAGATGCCTGTTCACCAAGGAATCTCAACACACCTATTTGCTAGTAAAGCCACAAACTTGTATTGAACAGTCCCCAGTAGCAACAGTGACAAGAAACTACCAGTCACAGGCGTAGGAGGTGAGGAAACATAACACTTCATCATAGTCACATTCTTCAAAGTCAAGTGGTTTGCCCAGTGAGTAATATTCCTGCAGTGGTTTGTAGGTAACAAGAACTCTGCTTGTAGAAGTGGAACCTATAAATAAAATTATGTTACTGATGTATCATTATAATAATATACAGAGATATGAAAACATAAAAGTGCATGGAAATGAGACAATGCAGACTTCTTGTTTCTGTTAAAATTAACCTGGCTTCCCAACAATGTTAATGGGACACCGAATCAGAGGAACATAGAGTATCTCAAGTTGGAAGGGACCCACAACTGTCACTGAGTCTGACTCCCAGAAGCACAGCCTGAGATGTCTACTCTGTCCAAATCCACTCTGCCATTTATTGGCATATTAAGAAAATATTTGGGGCTAAAGTACAAGATAAAAATTATTGACAAATAAAAGTGGGAGTTACTGCTGTCCTAAGTTCCACCAACACAACGCTGCTTGCTCTGACAAGCTGGCTTGGATGCCTCTGCCAGCCAACTGCATCCATTCCCAGTGGCTTTCAACTTCTTCAGCCTGGGGAAAACTTACTTGAAATTTCAAAGAATCATAGAATGGTTAGAGTTGGAAGGGACCTTAAAGTTCATTGAGGTCCAACCCCCCTGCACCTCCCACCAGAGCAGGTTGCTCCAAGCCCCACCCAGCCTGGCCTTGAACCCCTCCAGGGATGGGGCAGCCACAGCTTCTCTGGGCAACCCGGGCCAGGCTCTCACCACCCTCGCAGGAAATAATTTCTTTCTGGTATCTCCTCTAAGATACTAGATAAACCAGATACTATTTCCCAAAAGAAAAGACTGCACGAGCTGTTTCATCCATGTTGTGCTGCACAACGCAGAGGCGCAGAGCTGCTTTAATCACCTCTTGCTCAATCCCTGAAAACTATTGTAGAGATAAACGCATGCAAATTTTAAATGTTTCCCTTGCTCATTCCTCCTCCAGTCTTTTGTGCCAAGAGATAACAGCAGAAAATAAAACTGGAGGAAGGTTAAGCCGTGAGCAAGCCTCTGCCCTGCATTTCCAAAGGATTGCCCATTCCAGATTAAGCCGCAGACCTCAGCTATAAAACAAACGGCGCCTATCACTTTTCATGAGCCAAGAGCCACGTTTGCCCTCTGTTTACTCTAAAAACATGTTTATTCTAAAGAGGCTAAGTACCTTTGGGTAACAACCTCACTTGCTGTACAAAAAAAAATAAAAAAAATTAAAAAGAATCATGCAAGGCAGCATTAGACCCAACTCCATGCGAGGTGGAGTTTTTAACTTACAGGAATAAGTTACTGAATGACTCTTAGAGAAGTTATGGCCTGTGTTTTGAAATAATCCTTGTCTTCTAAAAATAATTCTTCAGTGATTTAATTTATAGCAATACATTACACATGCAGCTACATTGCACCAACTTTCAGCCAGTTTTTGACAACGCTCAACCTTCAAATGAACCCAGAAAAATATTCTTCGTAGCTCCAAGTAGCACAGTGACTGCAAACCGAAATTAGGGATTAAATACGGTATGATTTGTAAAATCAAGGTGTGTTTCTAAAGCAAAAGTGCGACAAAGTCTTTTACGCTTCCCCAGTTACTCTCTCACAGAGATGTAAATTCAAAGCCACACTGCATAGGCTAAAATGACAGCCCTGAAGGCACACAGATAAAAAAAATACACCATTTATTGAACTAATTACAAAAATCAAATCCTCCTCAGACTTCAAAATCAAGAATACCTATGCCTGGACTCTTTTACACACTGTCACACTGAGTAATGCCTTTTGCTTCCATAACAAAGAACACCTTCAGTCATTCCCTCGCTCTCCAGGTAACCATCCTTCCCTGTTGGACACAGCACATGGAAGAAAAAGAATATGTAATTAAAAAAAAAACAAAAACAACAACCAAACACGTCAACAAACAAAGAAAAACCCCCACAGGCAGAGGAGAAGCCAAGCCACAAAGGCACAAATGAGCCAAGTGTCTATGGTCAGCTGCACCTCACGGAACAGGTTCAGCAGATCAAAACGTTAGTGTTAATAGACCATTCACTTTTTCTGAGTGCAGTTACAACACTCTCTTTCTCTCTTTTCCCCTCCATAAACTGGTTAACTGAAATACCCGTTTCCATTTCAAACTAATTCTTCTGGACACAAGTTCTTATTTATTTATACACACACATTTAGAAAATAATAAATACACACACCTGTAAAAAACAGAACATGCACAAAGAACTTCGCTGAAACTTTGAATGGCCTCTCTCCAGTCCAAAACTTCCTACTTTTCCTCTCTTTTACCAAAGTGCACAAAAGCTGTCAAAATGCACGTAACCAATGGCTTCAAGTGTGAGCAGATCTTTCACCAACTACCAGATAACTTGCAAACACGTCAGCTTTCAAGGTAAGCGCTCAAAAGCCAAATTCATAACAAGCTCATTGGCTCTGCCTCCCACCTTTCTTCTTTATTTTTCTTCTGGAATAGCTGCCCTGCCCGTACAGCAGGAACACTGAAATGCCCTCCTAAAAATAGAAAGCAAGAAAAGAGGAAAAAAAGAAAAAAAAAAAAGAGAAAGAGGGGAGGAGAACGGGAATCTCGAGAATAAGCAGAGTGAGAAGCTCTGTAACATAAAACTGTCTCCAGCTTCAAAGTCACCAGCCAATCATAATCCAATAAATGCCTTCTTTTCTTTCTTTCTTTCTTTTTTTCTTCTAAAATCAGAACACTCAAATGTCTATTTTTACTCCTGTTTAGAAGCAGCTATCTCACCAGGGCTTTCAAGCCAGTAGAGCCTGGCAGGCAAAGCAGAGACTTACAAAACTCAATTCCAAGCCATAATTTCCAAGGCCTTCACTTGCTTATACGGGTTCCTGCGTGTCTCACACACCAACATTCCACAGGACAGCCACCACCAACAAAAAGGGGAAAACTAAAGGGAGGAAACCGAGGGGATCATTATAGGAAACTATTATTTTAACCCAGAACACTATTTAAGGGTTCTCCCTTCACGACTGTACACCATTCCATGTACCCAGATGGCTATACCGTTCTTCCAATATCCTATGACTCACATTCTCCAAGAGCAATCACAGAATGATACGGGGTTGGAAGGGACCTCTGGAGATCATCCAGTCCAACCTCCTGCCAGAGCAGGTCCATCCACAGCAGGTCCCACAGGAATGTGTCCAGATGGATTTTGAATGTCTCCAGAGATGGAGACCACCAGCTCTCTGGGCAGCCTCTGCAAGGGCTCTGCCACCCTCAAAGTGAAGAAGTTCCTCCTCATGTTTAGGTGGAACTTCTTATGTTCAAGTTTGCACCCATTACCTCTTGTCCTGTCCCTGGGCAGCAATAAAAAAAGACCGTCCCCGTCCTCCTGACACCCACCCTTCAAGTATTTCTGGGTGTTGATCAGATCCCCCCTCAGCCTCCTCTTCTCCAGACTAAAATTTAGACCCAAGTCCCTCAGCCTTTCCTCCTAAGAGTGATACTGCAGGCCCCTCATCATCTTTGTGGTCCTCTGCTGTATCCTCTTCAGCAGTTCCCTGTCCTTCTTGAAATGGGGAGCCCAGAACTGGACAAAATACTCCCGATGGGGCCTCACCAGAGGATCACCAATCATCAGGAACTATAATACTTACAGACAGGTTTTAATGAAAGCTTGTTCTACTGGCCCTCAAGCAGGAATTGCCAGGTGTGCTTAAGGTACTGAAAAATCAAGACAATAAGGAGCTGTACCCGTTTGGAGCCTACACGCATAACAAAACACCACCTCTCGAGCATCAGAGGAGGTGTATCCTCAGCGCTTTCATACCTTCTCCAGGTGTAGGCTGCCTAGAGAAGTTGTGAATGCCCCATGTTTGGAAGTGTTGAAAATCAGGTTGAACGGAGCTTTGAGTAACCTGATGTCGTGAAAGACGTTCCTGCCCGTGGCAGGGAGCTGGACTGGATGATCTTTGAAGGTCCCTTCCAATCCAAACCATCGTATGATTCTGTGATTCTAAAATGCTAGAGACTTCTTCCTCTGTTTAACTGAAAATTATTAATACATAACAAATTACTGGTATAACGCAGAAGAGCAGCTTTCAAACAGACTCTTGTTTTCCACCCAAAGCATGGGAAGATGCACTCTGAAGAGTAACGTCACTTCTGTCTCCTCCGTGGAACACAGCAGTGGGGCTTAGGATGTCTGCACCCTAAATGCTGCTTTGCCTCTGCCCCCCAGGAACCTCAGGTAAGTCAACCAAGTTCTCAGAACTTCACTCTGCATCAGCAAAGGGGGTAAAAATCCTGCTGCTGTAAAGGACTTGGCATAAAGATCCCATGACTTAAAATAAGAGATCACAAACACTCCCCTTCCAACAGCGCGTGGGCCCTTCCACAGGTTGTGGAATGGCCGTAAGGAAAAGGTCTTTAAAAGGACTCAATGAATACTGAATAGTAAAGATTTCTTTTTTTAATTATTTTTAAATGGGAGTAGCTGACAGCATTGGAACTTCTCTGCTCTCCTTCAGAGAAAGCAACCATTTCAAACACACAAGGACTAATTTGGAGGTCCTTGTGCTCTCAGGAAATGATCTCAAACATTACTTCTCAAGCCTTAGCTTTAATGAGGAGATACATTAAATCCCGTTTCCCACAGCAAGAATTCAAATTCAACTTGCTTCAGTGCCTTTCAAAAGAGCATTTATTTCAAACTTGTAAATGATTTAAAAGAGAAAGCTTAATTAATAATGTTGTTTCCAGCCAGATGGCCAGCTATTAGTTTTCAGTCATCTCTTTTGGAACAATTCACCAGAAGTCTTCAGATGCAAAGGAGTTTTTAAAGCAAATAGATGTGACTGCCCAGCACCCTCAGTGGCTGCCAGAACGTTCAGTAAAAGACACAGCTACGGGTAAAGAAGTGTTTTGTTTTTCTAACTCCTGTTGTGGTGGGTCGTGGTTGTAGAAGTCCACTAAGAACAGCACAACTGCTCGACAGGCACACCTTTACTTCATTTTACGTTCTGTATTTGGATGGCATTGAATTTACAGATGGTTACATAATACTATTTAAATGAAAACACGAGGCTATATGTATACTATTCCCCTGGACCTGTGCTCATGGCCTTCAAACCTCAGCTCAGCAGCCGACCACCAGGGCACGATGTGGGTCAGCCAGTCAAAATACTCCGTGGGCACAGGAGGCACTCACAGGGAGATGAGCAGATAAACATTATGCAAACCCAATTAAGGTTTACCACTAACCAGCTACAGAATTCTCATATTCTCACTGACGTGGCACCTACATATTTTCAAAGGAAGTTTCCAACAAATATTAAAATTGCTTTCCTAGTCCGAATGAGAGAGCAAACGGCAACAGAAAGGGTTTTAACGTCGCCAGGCTTTGCACCAGGGCCTACCTCTTGAGATTTTAAGAGATTTTTCCACAACTCTTATTAAATTCTCTGACACCCTTGGGAGGCAAGCAGAGGATTTTTCAGGTAGCCCAGAGTAAGGTACAAGCAGGTTAAACGTTTTGCTCCAAATCACGTGGCGGCACAGTACAGAAGTACACAGTACAGAAGACTGTTTTCAGTCTGCCCTGACCACAGCCTACATTCATAATGCAGCAATCCACAACTGAAAACCTATCTTAATTCACTTCTGACTGGGAAAAACAAATCTGCAATTGCAACTCTACACATGAACTTTCAGCCTATCGTTCTACCACCAAACAAGCAAAACCAGATTTGGGGAAAAAGCTTCAATGATCAGCTGCCTACCTACATGCAAGTTATTTATGGCATCTAATTCAGAGTCAAAGCTCAAAACAGCTTGCAGACTGCCAGCAGGCTTGTACAGTGACAGAAATCAGCTATAAAGCAGTATTAGCTTCGATAATCAGATAGTGATTATCTACTTTTAAAAAAATTGTTTACATTTGGTTATTCTGTAAAGCTGCTTTCTAATGCAATGGGTACAAATCAGCTGGTTTGTACTTTCCCCCATTCCATCTTCTGCAAGGAATCTGCTGGCCATCTAAATAAATAAATAATTAAATGCAAACCCCCAAAGCCACAAAATTTTGAAAAGAAAACAGTCACATTAAACAGGTTGGAAAGACAGTTTCAACTTACAGTGAAGGCTATCTTCAGTAAGTCAAGTCAATTTAAGCCCAAGCAGCAGATACGGAGAAAGATTAGCCAAATAATAGGGAATGTCACCATTCCAAGCCTGTGAGACTCTTACAAGGGAATTAATCTGGAGTCTCCAGAGTTCACTTGCAGGTTCCAGGCCAATATCAATAACTAGGGAAGAAAGAAAGGCCAGATGTTATGAGCAGACCTTGTGCTCTCCTAAATCCAAGGCCTCTAATTGTGGGTGGGCTTTACCTGGGCCACGCAAGAGGAAACACTACTCCCTCCTGGATTTGTGTAGCTGGGTAGCAGGGGAGATGGGAAAGGGACTGTGGGCTTCACCATTGGTATGCAAGCCAGGTGAAAAGGGTTCAAAAAATAAAATAAAATATAATAAAAACCACAGGGAGAACAGCCAAATACCACCTTCTGAACAGGGACAGGATGAGGAGCCTCTGCCAGGGGTATCTCAGCTACAAAACGTGGAAGGATCTCAGCCAAGCCACACTCGTGCCCTTCAGAAAAGCCTCAGTGAAACACGAGCAAGAAGCCTTCTGAAAATTAAATGCTTTGCAGAGAAGTATCATTTTCAACAAACTTCCAGCTAAATCCTGCCTGGCTTCCTGCCAGATTTCCAGCCCAGAGCTGACAAGTCCAATCTTGGTGGGAGTGGAGCCCCCAGGTCTCTCAGGCTCTGCTGGGTGGGCAAAGAACCACCTACAGGAGCTCCAAAAGCCCTGAATTTAAAAGAGAAAAATGGATAATATTCAACCTACAAACACCTCTATCCTCCGTTTTCAGCTGACTGCTTTCGTGTGTGGGCCTGACTCTCCTTTCACTTGCACATAAATCACAAGTAGAATTACTGAAATCCATGTAATTACACAAATGCAAAACGAGTGGGAAAAGACTCAGACTCAGCTGCTTATTAGCCTTTCTTCTAGGTGCAGACTACTTTTCAAACACCGATATAATTTTGCCAGATACTGTTACAGGTGTGCTACAAATTGGCTATGCATCCAACTCAAGGGGAACAACAATTTGTTCAACAAATAGTAAGAAGAAAAGGACCCTTTCTGTACAGTTCCACATGTATGGAAACCACAGACTTTGTATCTCCATGAAAAAAACCCACATCTGGTCCTTCCAAGTATAAAGAAATTAGAGGTGCTTGTAGGTGGGTCTTCCCACACAGCAACACTTAAAATCCAGTTACAGAGGGAAAGGAGATTTGGGGGAAAAAGTGTTCTCTAGCTGTTAAGTAGAGAAAGCAACAGCAGTTGCACATTCAATCAAAAACAAAGAGGCATTCTCATGTTCCATGGATGTCTTCTGCTAAGCCCAATATTTTTGTGAACTTTAACCATTCAACATCTGTGAAGAAGAAGTGAATTTCTCCTCTCACGTTCAAGCAACCAGACCAGGAAGGAGAGGCTTTTCCCCTTTTATTGTGAAAAGGGAGAGTCAGTATCAGCAACAATCAGTATTCAACCATTGCTGGCTGCAACGCCACCACAAAGGCGGAAATTTCTGGTTTGGCTTCCTTTTTTAAAAAGATTGCACTATGGTTAACGAACATCACCCATTCAAAAATCATCTCCAGCCTTTCCTATGACACAATTTGTAGGCAAAAGTTTACTGAAAATCTCAGATTATGCAACTACTAATTATGAAGGGAGCTAAGGATGCTCCACTTAATATCTTATACCCGAGACGCTCCTTCCTGAGGACCCCATGCCTGGAGGAAACAAGGACCCTCCTGATGCTTTGTGCCCTGGTGTCCTCTCACAGACCCCACCTTTTGTAAAGTGATGCACACTCCTGCAGTGATCAAAAAAGAAGAGGGATTTCCAGCTCCAAATAAAAAGTTATCAAGATCACCTACTCAACTTGCCTAGACTTACACCGGTTGCATTTCTAACGGGGAGTTTTTACTGGATTTGCAAGTACGTTCTTTCACGAGGCTCACCGAGATTTATCATTCTATCACATCTTCTGCATCAATCCCACAGATTTCCTGACCTGCTCATTTTAAAGAGCCTGCAGTCTGTCTGCACCACACATGGCCATGCAGGACAGAGAAACCCACCTTGTCACTAAAGGAGGAAATGTGGACACCCAGAACAGCCTGGCTACAGCAGCTTCAGTTTCAGAGGCTGCTTAGTTGATAACAAAGATTTCCTATTCAGGAGCTCACACAACTCCTGGGTGATCCTCTAAAAAGTAGGGCATTAGTACTTCTTATCTGCCAGGACTGTTCAGAAGATAAGGGTTAATCCCTCTTTTTTTTTTTTTCTTTTTATTAGAATAGAATCATTTTGGTTGGAAGAGACCCTTGGCATCATCAAGTCCAACCATTCCTATACATAAGTAGTTTATTCCTGCTCCCATCTGTGACCTACTACACTTCCACTTCTGAAGGGTCAAGCCTTTAATATAGCAGGAGTGAGCTCTGGCTTTTTATTCTGTTTCTACAGAGCCACAGTCGCCAGTCAGACTCTGCTGCTTGCCTACGGGCAAGTCCCACCCTTCTGACTGTGATGGCAAAGAGATGTGTGGAGCAAACAAGGATCAGGTCTAAAAGGCTTCAAAACGTCTTTCCAAGCAGTATTAACTGCAACAACTGACACAGAAGGTTGTGCGACCAGTGACAAGGCCCAATTATTAACAACTTCCTCCTCGTCTTTGTGTTTGGACTCCAGTCACATGTACCGAAATGTAATTAGCAAACATTTGCTAAGCTCGCTGGAGTCAGAGCTTGGAACTGGAGTGTCTGGAGAAGAACCTCTGCCCTGCCTTTATTCCCCTTCGCTCCCGCCTGCTCTCTGTGCTGCCCATCAACACAATCAGCTTTGGACTGGAAAAAGCGGTTTACACAGCACACCGAGGCAGGCAGGGACAAGAGTTAATTAGGACTATTCGTAAGCCTTACTGGAAGAGACCGCTGCATCCCCATCCCTGAAAATTTAACTGCACTCCACACAGGAAAGCCAGAAAAAAAAAATACAAAAAATAAAACCCAGAAAAAGATAATTTGGGAAAAAAATCTGATTTCAATTTAATTCAAGTGCCGTTTGGCCCTATTTATTTAATAAAGTAGTTCATGCAGGATAATGGCGTTATTGTGCATCTAACAACATTAGAAGCTCCTAATAAATTAACAAGTGAAAATTAATGGCTGCTCAGTCCATTAAATCTCGTTAATTTTACTTTTGTTGCAACAACATAGCGATCACAAGTTTACATTATTAAACCAATATTTATTAGAAGAACTCATTTTAATTGGATCCCTGATGTGATAATCCCATACAGTGTGTATTTCTTGATTTCATCCATTTTTTGCATTTATTTCTCATTATATTTAAATGACTGCAATGTTCAGGGTCTCTTCCGAATACTATAAAAGTTAAGCAACCATTTTAAACATTTTATTTCACAAAGATTCAACACTTACTACACAACATAATGAGAATCTTAGGAGTCCTCTCAGAAGGTATTTTAAATATGTTATTCTCTTGAGAAAGGAGACTTTCCCAGCCTCCCTTCTGAGACTGGAAAAGGGCAGAGATAGGAATATTTGAAAACATCTCAACAAATGGCAAAATAGATTTTTTTTCCCCCCCCTTTGCCCATCAATGTTCTATATAAACATTCCTGTGTTGTCTTTCAAGTCAAGAGCAGTTTAAGCACTGGTTTTAATGCAGAATGCTAGATGGCCTGCACATCTCAGGGTTGAAAAAAAAGGCTTTACGTTGTATCGGCTGCTGACAGAGAAAATAGAAATTTGAGATGACATCTTACCCAGGGCTGGCTCTGACATGCTCTTCCAGCATGAGGGAAGGGGCTGTGATGCTGGACAACCCTTTCTCCTCTGTCCTCCCTCCTTTCCCCAGTTCCTTCATCTCTGCCGATGTAACTGAATGGGGAGTCGCTCCCCAACTGGTTCCATCGACATCATTGCTTTAGCTTACCAATAGCGTGAGGCTGCAGACTCAAACACCTGGCCGTGCTAACGGCACCCCATCCTCAAGCTTGTCTGAAAAGTGATAAAAATGCCCATCCTGAAAGCTGGGCTTTCAGTATCACCACAGCTACTACAAAGGCTGTATTTTAGTGGGCGACAGAATGCGCGTTTTCAACTTCATCGCCCGCTACAGTATGAAAAACCACCTTTCTGCCACGCAAACCCAGCTGGCTACAGGTCAGCTCCTGACACCAAAGCCCACCAGCATCTCAGTGCAGAGAAGTTTAGAGGCAGCTCCTTCTGGAGAAGGATGGACTTTGGCAGCGGTGACCAGACAAGGGAGGGGTGAAGGTCCTCTAAACCAGCCACATCAGCAACGATGGCACAAGAAACTATTGGACCGTCCGAGACTGGTAGGTTTTTCAGGTGGAAATTACTTCCAGGAAAAAAAAACAAAACAAAAACAAAAGCAAGAAGGAAAAATCCTGCTAGCAAAGCATGACACTGAAGTCCTTGAGGGTCTCTACAAGCCTTTTGCTGTCTGCCACAGGTCTTTCCACCAGAAAACCTGGGGCCTGAGGTGTCCGTCACATCATCTTAAAGATGGAGCAAAGTAACACGTGCTGAACAAACAGACAAGCGAATAAACTATGTGTTGTTTAATAAGCTGTCAGGAGACAGAAAGTAGGATGTGTATTTCCAGTTCTAAGCAGATGAAAGATTTCGTATTCTTATTCCTTAGCCCTACAACAAAAGTATTTTTTTCTTGTTCTTTCTTAAAACAATCCCACCTGATCACTACAGGAACTTGCTGTGTAGCCCTTATTCCCACGAGCAACGTTTCTGCAAAGCTCAACCACTTTTACATCTGAAACTTGCTTCGTCTCATGGATACAATAGCTAATTTTGGACTTACCCTACTCCTGCTGGGCCAGAGTCATCACTGGCATAGCTCCACTGTAATTCAGTCTACTGATGCATTACAGACAATGCACAACATGATCTAAGCCCTAATGATGTTTTTTCCCCCCAACATACTTATTTGACTAAGTAGTAAACAACATATACAGGATTATTTAAAAAACAAAACCAACCAACCAACCAAACAAACAAACCCAACCCACAAAACAACAAACTAAAACCATACTAAAATTGTCTTGCAAACACTAATTTCAAATTACATGACAATCAGATTCACAGGTACAGATTAGGACAAGCAGTGCAGTCCAGAGGAAAAGACACAGAAAAAGTCACAAGGCCTGGTTCTAGTTCCAGCTCTGCCACTTCTACACAAGCTGTTTCACATCTCCACACCATTCCCCACCTCTGACCTACAGCTACTAACCTCCTGGTACACCGAGGGTGCTGTGGAGGGTCCAGCACGGCTACTAACCTCCTGGTACACCGAGGGTGCTGTGGAGGGTCCAGCACGGCTACTAACCTCTTGGTACACCGAGGGTGCTGTGGAGGGTCCAGCATGGCTACTAACCTCTTGGCACACTGAGGGTGCTGTGGAGGGTCCAGCACGGCTACTAACCTCTTGGTACACTGAGGGTGCTGTGGAGGGTCCAGCACAGCTACTAACCTCCTGGTACACTGAGGGTGCTGTGGAGGGTCCAGCACAGACTCACCTAACCACGCTTATTTGGGTCTCTGCAATACACATACCAAACACTAACAGTACATATGAACTGTTGTGTTTAAAAACTAGCACCTAGGCATAAGGAGCTACCATCAAAATATGCTGAGACTTCTGTCCTGGTTTGAGGCCACACTTCACCCATACCAAGGTTTAAGATTGGCAGGATTCAGGTTCTGTGTCATAAGCAAACATGAAATGTTTTCATTTCTGTAAATTTCCTTTAGCACAGTAAGGTCTAGGAGAAACACACATTCCCTTCTGCACAGTAGGAACAGCCAGGAGAATCTCTGGACATGACAATATGACTTGTGTTATTACCTGTTTTCAAGCTTTAAAATTATTTTTCTAAATTAAAGCATACTGCTCCACCCATCTCTTTGCTTCTTTATCCAATCAATATCAAAACCTCCCTCCCTTATCTAAACCACCTTGTTACTAGTAAAAGTACCACCAAGAGGCTTCATGCTCTGCTCCCTAACAAGTCAGCATCAGCTAGACACAATACCCAAGTCACATCACCTGGGCTGCTCAAGTATTTTTCCTCTTTTGAAATGGTAAATATATCAGGGAAGTGGTTCATACAGAGTATTATCCCTGTGGAAAGCACACTGCTTACCAAGAATTTAAAAATATAGGTTTTAAGGCATTTGTACGAGGTGGTAGCTCTACTTGTTCTGATCTCTGGTCCAAGCAGGGGAAGCCAGAGTAAGTCTAAAAAAGGCTGAGATCTATTTGCATTCCTGGCCAAATCTCGGCCACAGTCATTCAGCACCAAAAAGATAAGGAGACTTTATTTTTCCTTTTTAAAAAAAAACCACTATATTTGTTTGAAGAAAATTTTAGGAGTTCCAAATATCCAAATTTCTAAGCTACTTGCTTCACTTCTTCACGCAACAGATGCTGCTTTGTATTAGCTACCGCATATTAAATCATTCTGACAACCAAGAAAGCATACATTTGTTTGCGCGAGAGAGAAGCATGAATACACACACAGAGAGATATCTTCTCACACACAAGCATACAATTATGCAGCATTCAAATATTTGGGGTGAACTTTGGCCTTTGTTTAAAAAAAAAAAAAAAAAGAAGTACCCTGGAACAACAATCAGTAACAGAATCAGCAGTCATCTGGCCGAGCTCACAGAAATCAACAGATCTTCAGCAGTGAAACACGACTTGTGGCCAGCTATTTGAAAGTTACTTGGAAAATTCTTCTTAGATGGGACGCTTATCTACACGTCCTTTATGATTTATAATGGTCTAATAGATCAATCTTGGAATCGAGGCTAAAACCAAAAAAATTCATTAATTCAAAAAACCGGAGAAAAGATCAGTTCTATTCACCCTCACATGCTTTTTTGATGTTTGGTGGTTTTTTTTACCTCAAACAATCCATCTTGAGCTATGCCATTTGCATTCCCGATTTAAAAAGTAGTCAGAAAACCCAGGCACAGCAGGGCTCTAAATCCCCTCTTCTGTCCGGCTAATACGGAAGAACCCAAGCAACCCGAACAAAACCATTTCCCTGATACATTCATCAAAAGGAGATCTTAACCTAACAGTGCTGGGAAACACGCCGAAACTTTTGACACTGCGAGTATCCACAATCCGCACAACTCCAACCCGGAGCGCTTCCAACTTTTTCTTTCTTTTTTTTTCGGTTGTTCTTAATCTCGGCTGGAGACGCATTTTCTCCCTTACGCTCCCCTCTTGCTTTCTTTCCTCGCTTGTTACTAGACGGCGATCCAATTATGCGGGCAGTTATTTATGATTTAATTCCTTATTTTTATATATATATATATATTTAAATTTAAACTATATAAAGAGCCAGGATGGGGCGTGCGGGAGAGGACTAACGCCGCACCGAAGTACGGCGGGGCAGGGAAGCAAAACAAGCCCTTTCCCAGGCTGTGCCCGAGCACGCCGAGTCCCTCGGGAGAAAGCGGCTACCGAAGGGCCTCCTTGCCCTCAGGTTCCCCCCACACACCCCGAGGGGGGACCGGGGATGCCCCTCGTTTTGTGTGCTCTCCCTCCCTCCCACCGCCACCGACCCCACCTCCCCTTACCTGGGGATGGTGATGCACTTGGTGTTGATGTTCTGCGTGGTGATCGCCTTCTCCAGCTCGTCCAGCTGCCCCGTCTTCTTCAGCTTCTTCACCAGGCTCTTCACCGCCTTCTCGCACCATTTCTCCTCCTGCCCGTTCTGCTCCCCTTTCTTCCAGCCCAGGAGCCG